>JAKWBJ010000311.1:0-188313 GCA_023159175.1 Wohlfahrtia magnifica
TTTCCCTTCCGCGCTTGCATGGAGTGGAGCTGGGGCTGTCGGATAGTGCATAGTATTTGAGTGTCATCCTGAATTTCCAGCAATATTAGCTCCTGAACACCCGGTCTATAAGTTTCTTTGAGAAGTCCACATATTGCGAAATCTTTGACGGGGTTATGCGTGTGCTTACGACAACCCCTTCGAAAGCCTTGCTGAACTGGATCCGGTGAATCAAATGATCAAGCAGAATACTACTACGTCTGCGATAAGGTTGAGGATGGCAGAGGCTTGGTTTGACAGCGGTCACGGGCATGCGGACATCTTGCAGAATTTAGATTAATCCTCGATTATTGTGGTGGATTATTATACATATTAAACCTTCTGAGGACAAGGGGTTCTACGGAAGTATTCCACCAGAACTATGCATTAGACCTGGGTCTGTTGAGATGTATACGGACTGATTGAAATCTTTGGTATGGTCGGTGTTGATCTTTTTGCTTCTTTAAGAATTCTCTTAAGACTACCGGATCACTGCAATGTTTTACAGTCGGATACCTGGGTGATGAAAATAACAATGGATTGTTTGATATACTACAGGGTATTTTATGTGAATATCCAGAACTCTACTCGGTGTCTAATCGTTGTTGGTATGCGAATGCTGGGTATCTCTAAACGAGATAGCAAGATATTCAGACCTTTTTGTTGTGGTGCTATAAAAAAAAAATTCAGTAAGAAATTAAGGCGTAATTATTGAACTCTTTTCTTTAAAATAAATAAATAAAAAATTCTATATCAAGAATATAAAAAAATTGTTTTTGCAGTCTGTAAATATTTAGTCTTAATAAATAAACAAATTATTTTTGAATATTTTTTATTTTCGAAAAATTATTAGACAACCTCTAAGTAAAATAATTACGAAATATGTCAATCAGTATTGATATTATCATTATCAGGGTAATTCTGGCTAAATCAACAAATATTTAATAATAACGAAATGAAATTATTTCATTGCAAAAAAAGGCTATACATGACAGAATTTGATGAAGATAACATTTAAATGCGGAATTAGAATGTGTTTTGTCGCCTATTGATTTTATTATTTTATTTATTTATTTTTGTTAATTTATACGATGGTTCTTTTTCTCTTTATTGCTTTCAAGTTGATTGTATCAAATTTAACTTCTAACAGAAGAAAATCATTCAAACGCAATTTAAATGTAAATTTTGCATGAAGATACACAAACAACCATCTAAAGTTTAATGAAATTTAATGCCAAAAACAAAGCACTAAAATAAAAACACATACGAAATCGTATATCATTTTTATTCATACAACATGCATATCGCACTTGATCAACAAGAGGGTATTAACTAAAAATTTTTTAAAACAACTAACAACATCAATATCAATCCACTGTAAAAATTTCAATGTATTCCGATTACTCTTTCATCTCGAAAGCGATATTTGAACCATTTTCGTGATAGTGTAGTGACTACCTACCTAACACCAAAAAGGTGTTATTTTGAGTTAATACAAAAGTGGAAGTAGAAATGTATCGTATATTTTCACAAAAAAGTATTATTTTTTTGCTTACTAAGATGTATTCGGATTTTCAACTTCTCTTAAAATTAAACCACAAACAGTTTTGCACCTCTGCCGAAAATTTTTAAATTTTGAGTTAATACTCTCTTGTTGATAAAGTGCGATATGCGTAGTATATACATACATATATAATTTGTACAACATTTTGTTGTAAGTTGGTTCTTATTATTCTTGCCGCAGCCTGTCTGTTTTTGTTTGTTTTGCTGTTTTCATTTCGTATGTATTTTTTAATGTGTTATAAACCGAAACTTAAATTCTTTGAAGCAGAAACTATCGTCGTATACAATTGAATTGAGAAAAAAAAAGAAATACAACAACACTCTATTAAAAAAATAGAAACAGAATCAGCAGCACTTGTAGGTCTGCATCATTAACTCATTAAATTAAATACTGCTTAAAACTAAAGTTCAACAACAAACATGTAACAGCAACAACAGCAGACAGACATATGTACGTGTGTTTGTATGTACTTAAACGAGGATAAGAGTTTAAGCAACAAAATAAAAGCAAATTTCAAATTTATTGAAACTAAAACAAAAATCTCCTAAAAAAAATTCAAATTAAAAATTAGAGAATTTCCATAAAAGTTTTCCCTAATTTAACATCAATTTTTTACAGTCGCACATGTGATAAGGCATATGTACGAGTATATGATAACATTGATTTAAAAACAAGTGAAAAAGTTCTTATGGATTGTCTTTTTGGGAAAAATGTGTATGACATTTGAAATTACTGCTCAACCTTTTATATTATACATACTAGCTAAAGCCGGCGTATTTCGCTACCCTCTTCATAATTATTATCTTAAATGTTAGTTTAAATTTTTTACCTCTTGCGGTCCAAATAAAAACATTTAAAAGAGCCTATAGTTCCTTCCACAAAGACACTGTAGATTCTGCTTCTTATCAAAGGCTGGTAGCCTTTGTGTTGTATACCCATAAAATGTATTCCTCACAAAAGAAATTTAAAGGGATGCACCAAAATGAATGACTTATGTTGACTACCATGTCATTTAGACTACCTTCAGAAACTGCCAATTTGTGGGTCTCATACATACTTTGTATTGAAGGTGCCACACTCACATATTCAATTTCGCCCATATTTCGAATGATGATGTGTATTCACTACGAAGTTATTTAGACCATATTCTGAACCTTCTACTATTACTGTTCCAAAGATATACAAAAATCAATATTTACTTTATGTGGGAAGTGCCACTCGCACTTATCCATTTCCGTCCCCTTTTTGACTGATGATTTGTATTGACCACAAAGTTATTTGAGGCAAATTAAAAAACATTTACTATTACCGTTTTAAACATATAGACATATAAATGCAAATTATATATGGGCGTGGCACCGTTTAGTTGAATAAAAACAATCAGTGAAAGTACATCTTTCTAACCCATGTATTGGTTTGTAAATCGATTTAGTGGTTCTCGAGTTATAAAATGACGAACATAGGACAACTTATTTTTATATATCTGTGTCGATATGGAATATTCTGTGTCGATATTCCCAATTTTGTACTATTTTTACCGTAATTGTATTTTACAACAAAACTGTAACTTATCATATTGGTAACAACCTTATTAAGCAACAAAATTTGGAATTTAAAAGAAATGTTAGTAAACAGAGAGCATAAAACACTTTTTACAACATCTATCTATGTATTGCATAGTTTTAAGTAAAAATAAGATATATTATTAAAACTTAAAAAAAGAATAATACAGTAAAATTATTAAGTTTAAATCAATTTAAGTTATACTCGTATATGAATGACAAATGGGATTATATAAAAAATACTGTACGCATATAAATGTAATATTGTGTCAAAAAACCTAAGCTCATAAGTAAACGCATATAAAATTGGCAAAAGAAACATTTTAAAAAATGGATTAAATACATTTATGCGCCTTTACTTCCATAAATCTCTTAACACAATACTCATTTTGCGCTTATGTCGACCTAAGCTACTCTTCCACTTGGCTACAGATATATAGATACGTATATAGATAGCTTTTATCCGGTGTGCATTGCTCAATACCCGTTTATTCAATCTTTTCTACTTTTTGACTGATGTGGACAGATAGCAAAGCTTCAACGGTTATTCTCCGCATACGTATACAAAATTCCATGTTTAGTATGAATAGAAGGTGCCTCGCAAATTTATCAAATCTCGCCAGTTATTGACTGGTAATATGCATTGTCCATGACGTTGTTTGAACAAAATTTAGAAACTTCTCTATTACCATTCTCAAGATATACACAAATTAATGGTTACTTTGTATGTGAGGTACAATACCCCTTGTCCTATTCCGCCCACTTTTTGACAGATGATTTATATTCAAATAGCTTCGTATATTTGGACCAAATTTAAAGACTCTTACTAATACCATTTTGAAGATACAGGCAAATAAATATTTGCTTTGTATAGATGCGCCCAGTTGTAATATTTGATATGTATATAGCTTACAGTTCTTGCCAGACATACATAAAGTCCAAGCATACATACAGACACACATTAATTTTTATATATGAGATAAGGGAGGGAGAGAGATGAATGTGTGTTTGTATTAGGGTTGCCAGATTCAACATTGTAAAATTCTTGACATTTATAGAAAAAATCCCTGATTTTGAAAAAAAAAAATCTTGACAGTCGAAAATATTGGTGTTCGAAAAACTTTGGCTACAAATTGTTGGTAGATAACTCAAAAAATATAATACCTCTAGAAATATCTATTACTTCCATCAAGTAACACTACAGCTTGTTTGATAGGTCCGAATAATTATGGACGATGAAAAGAGGATCACATACGACAATAATTTAAATCACACTTTTATATAGTCATGTGAATAATAACAGGGACGCTTATATCACAATTGTTAAAATAGTTTTATATGCAAACATTTATCAAAAAGATCTTATAAATTGTCTGCTGCAATTTCGACGACGTAAAGAACCGTTATTTGACAAACAAATTTTGTAAGTTTCTCAGTTGTAGCTCATTCTTCCCTTAAGCTTTTAAGGAAAATCGCAATGTGTCCCTATTTTTTTCACATGACTATATGACACACATTTTTGGGGATTTTATGAACACATGTCTGCATATTTCGGCCTAACACAATAACAACAAAGCTATGAAGAATGACAAACGAAGAGCCAATAATACGCCAAATCGCAAATAGAAAATATACCTGGAAAGGTCACACTACGAAAAACTAGAAACCCATAGAAATGAATTTCGCAGGTTTGTCGACACCCCAGACGCGATATATATACTTAGCGAAGGGCGATAATGAAGGAGGTAATAGCAGATAACAAACATGATTGGTTAAATTAAATTGCTATGTTATCATAATATAAGATAAGAATCACTTGTAGAAGCCCTATGTTCGCAAGTTCTGTAAATAAAGGAAAAACATTAATTTTGTACTGTTCTGTTTTTTTTTTTTTTTGTAGTCATTAACCTGCCTATTATCACCTAAAAAATTTAATTTAGCCTAAAAAGCTGGTTTTCTATATTCTTAGCTGTGCTGTCGTTTAAATAATCTTATTCATATTGTTACGAAAATGAAAATGCCTAAAAAAGATGCACCAATTTAGGCATTTAAGGCGGAAGTACATAATTCGCTTTCTGAACGCTGTGCATTGCAAGCTTCTATCAAAAAGGAATGAAATAGTGTATTTCCGTAAAGCAAGTTACATGCAAAGTTTGCAACGCCTCTAACGCGAAAAAATTGATAAACTTTCAACGTTGACAGTTGAACAGCTGACTTACGTTTTATGTGATGTGATCATTGTTTTAAAAAACGAAATTATATGAATTGAAAAAAAAAAACTTGAATTAAGTGTTTCATTTAAAATTTTTTACATATATAATAATGGAAACAAAAGAAAATTAAGCAATTAGCTGATTCAAGTGTCGTCCTAAAGCATGTGTTGTGCAACTTGCCGTCGTTAAAGCGTTAAAATTCTTAAAGTACCAATCGCGCTAAACGCCGAACGCGTGTTATGTAACGTCACTTTTAGAGCTATAACCTTTATTATGAAAGTTATTCTATTGATTTGTGTCAACGCTACGATCACCCTATCAATCACCCTGTTATTAAGAGTGTTACCAATTGCGTATTGAACGGTGTTACCAATTCAACTGGTAATAACGGTTTTAGATAAGTTTTAGACTTTACTAGAACATTTGAAAATGATGGCAATAAGGTATATAAGGAACGACACAAAGTAAAGTCGTGTTAAGGCGTTCGCAGAAGTGTTGAGTAATTTGTGTGTAAAGTGAAAGTTAAATAAGTTACATACGGTTAAAGTGTGGAAATAAAGAGACTGTAAAGTAATACAACCACGTGTTATTTATTTTATTTAACGCAATTTAAACGAACTCAAACGCTTTAAAAAGGTCAAAGTATAACAATATAAACGTAACTTGATGTAGGCGATGTGTTTCATGTTTTTAGTACGGTTATCCATACAAGAAAGCTTATTTTAATAATTTTTAAGTGAAAATTATTTATGGCAGTCAGATTAAAATATTGATCTTTACAAATGTTTAAAATTTTTATCATATAAAACTAAATTAATGCGACGATCATTTAAAAAAATTTATGATTTTTTCGATATTTCGGTACAGAGAATGTAAAATCATATATGCCATCAGGTTACAAAACGCTGATTGTTGCAACATCCAGAGACCATATGGTCTATTGTGTTCGTCCAGTATAGGAAAAAGGAAAGAAAAAGAAAGATAAGTGATAGATGTGGAAAGAAAGGGAAGGAAGACAAAAGAAAGTGTACAAAAACTAATATCATCTGAATCATATCAATCCGCATACAAGAGCCACCCTAGGCCATTGGCAAACTGAAGAGTAGGATCAGTACACGAAAGGGAGGATAGAGTTTGGGTCGTATGTTCTACGTAAAGTCGATGCCTTCTACTATATAGCCAAGGACAGTGACGCAGTAGGTGTTCGATCGTCTCATCCTCGTACAGCCTGCAGTAATCGATATTGTTATTCCCCTACCTAAAAGTCATTGAAAGGATGCCGCTGTAGCCTGTAATAAGACCTGTACTCAGCATCAGCTCCGATTTACTTATTGAGAGAAGAGAGACTAGAAATAGCTGGCCATATGGACCTAGAAACTCTATAACCAAACAAAAACAAACAATAAATATAGCGTTTTGTAATCTAGTTTTAATAATAATACAAAACAAGGTTTCTTAGAAGAGAGACACCCGAATAAAAGAATGGATATCCTTATTAGAAAAAGCCAGTTGCGCAAAATTTTATAAATTTTATGATAGACAAGTTTTGCTTTTTGTACAAATCTCTCAGTTAAGATGAGAACATAAGGTATAGTTAAATTTGTACCTAAGGTACATTACATCACAATAGGCAAACTTCGAAATTTATATACTTTATATTGGATTAGTCTATATCTCTTATTCAGAGGTGAAACGCAGGTTTACTATTTTTAGTTAAAGTGTTTAAAACATCATCTATATAAATGGTGGGCCACCTATCGGCTTACATTTGAACCAGCAGTTATTTCGAATCTGACAATACTTATATCATTCTATTCTGTCACAAAATTCAGTATATTATCTCCACTGAACGAAATAAATCGATTTACGCTTGAGTCGGTCAGAAATTGCAAAAAAAAAATTAAAAATAAATCTAAATCATCTTTTCAGATGAAGCTCATTTTCATCTTGGTGGGTACGTTACTAAGTAAAATTTCTGTATTTGGAGCTCAGAAAACCCAAACGTACCCTTAAAGAAGCCAATGCACCTATTACGGTCAATGGAGACACCTATCGCACCATGATAACGGATTCTTGTTTCCGCTCTTCATTGTATTAATGTGAACGATATTTGGTTTCAACAGTATGGTGCAACACGCCACACATCTTATGCCACAATTGATTTATTGCGTCAAACGTTTGATGGCCGCTTAATTAGTTGAAATGGTGATGTCTGTTGGCCACCAAGAAGCTGCGATTTGACACCAATGGACTATTTTCTGTGGGGCGCCATTAAAAATAAGTGTTATGCCGACAAACCAGAGACAATTGAGAACTTGAAGGCCAACATTCGAAAAACTCGAAAAATTTCTCAAAAATTGTCTGATCGAATGGGATACTGTGAGGCCAGCCGCGGCAGCCGTATGAATAAAATAATATTTCATTTCTAACCGGAACAATTGTACTTCACACAAAAAAAACAAATTTGACAAAATTTCAAATTTTTATTGCGTTTTTAAACTTAAAATTGTAAATGTCCCACCCTATATAAAGGGTCCGCCATTTAACGGTTTTTTTTAACTAGTGATTATTTCGTGAATGGTAACACTTAGCTCATGTCTGATTTGACAGATAAATAGTTTTTATTCTTCCGCTGAACGAATATGGTTGTGTATACGCTTGAGTGGGCCTGCGATCGACTTACAGGAGATGTCGATTTGGCCAAAAAAATCATCTTTTCAGATGAAGCTCATTTTGATCTTGACGGGTATGTAAACAAGCAAAATTGTCGTTTTTGGGGCACAGAAAACCCGCACGCATACATTGAAAAGCCGATACACCCAAGACGAGTCACTGTTGGTGCGAATTCGGTCCAGAGGAATAATTCAAAAATGAGCAAGGAATGGCCGTTACAGTCAATGGCGATCGTTATCGGAACGAATTTTTGTTTACAAAAATTGAAGAGGAGGATGTTAGCAACATTTTGGTTTCAACAGGAGGGCGCTACGTGCCACACAATCAAAGCTACACTCGATGTTTTGCGCCCTGTTTTTTGAAGATCGCATTATCAGCCGCCAAGCTGATGTCGTTTGGCCACCTCGGAGCTGCGATTTGACACCATTGGACTATTATTTGTGGGGTGCCGTCAAAGATAAGTGTTACGCCAACAAGCCAGAGACAATTGACGCTTTAAAAGAGAATATTCGTGAAGCCATTGGTGAAATACAGCTGCACACAATCGATAATGTTCTTAAAAATTGGACTGATCGTGAATGAAATTATTTTCCATTATTAACCGGAAGGATTGTACTTTCAAATAAAAAAAGAAGTTTGCGGAAATATTCAGTAGTTTTTTTATAGCATTTTCAAAAAAAAAAATTATTTGGCGGACCCATTAAAAATAATTTGTACTATGTACGTCATTTTATAAGTCGATAACCACTAAACTGACCTACAAACCAATACATGCGTTGAAAAGGTGTAGTTTCACTGATAATTTAGCTTCAACTGCGCGGTGCCCAAATAAATTTGTTGTCAACACAAATCATCAGTAAAAAGAGAGCAGAATTGGATAAGTGGGAGTGGAACCACCCATACGAAGTAAATATTAATTTTTGTATATCTTGGGAACGGTAATAGGGGAAGGCTCTGAATTTGATCGTAATCAATACACATTGTCCGTCGAAATATGATCGAAATAGAAATAACTGGGTGTGGCACCTCCCATAAAAAGTAAATATTGATTTTTGTATATCGAAAGAACGGTAGTAGTGAATATTTTTAATTTTGGTCCAAATATCTTTGTGGTCAATATAAATAATCATTCAAAAAGTGGGCGGAATTAGAGAAGTTGGGGTGGCACCTCCCATACAAAGAAAAAATTGATTTTTATATATCTCGAGAACGGTCTAGACGATTTGGTAGTCAATATAAATAATCAATTGAAAAATTTGATATATTGAATAAGCTGGCATGGTACCTCCCATACAATGTAAATGTTGATTTTTCTATATCTTGAGAACATTGAAAGTGGAAGTTTCTAAATTTAGTCTAAATGGCTCTGTAATTAATACAAATCATCAGTCAAAAAGTGGGAGGAATTGTATAAGTGGGTGTGGCATCTCCTATACATATTAACTATTTTCGTATATCTTGAGAATGGTAATAGTAAAAGTTTCCAAATTTGGTATAAACAACTTCTTGGCCAGGACACATCATCAGTCCATAACTGTAAGAGATTGAATAAGTGGACATGATAGCTCCCATTTATATGAAACATGGAATTTTGAACGTATGGATAAAGGTAACTATTAAAGTTTCGTGATCTATTCATATCAGTCAACAAGCTGGAGAGATTAGAAAAGCGGGTATTGCACGAAGCACACCGGTAAAAGCTTTTTATATTCTTATCTGTATATGTATTGTACTCGTATATAAAAATAAGTTGTTCTGATAAATACATTTTATAGGTATACAACACAACGCGGTAAAGGTTACTCTAGTTACATATAAGTTTTTATTTTCTAGAATACGAAGATATTTCAAAATTGTAAATTTGAATTATTTTGTTTCACTCAGACCGTTTCATATAAAGACTGACAAACATTTAAGGGTTAAATTTTTTTCATGCTTTTCTTCTTAGCTTTTCTGTTGCTAAAATGTCATTTTATGTTTTTTATTTCTTCTTAACATGTTTTTAAAATATTAACGCGTTGGTAACATGAACATTTGCTAAAAGTATTATTTTTCTTAAGAATAAAAGTCAAATAACAACAACAATAATAAAACGAAAAAATAAGACTAAAAACAAAAAACCAAAAAAAAAATTGTTTCTGCAAAAGTATGTTTTTCTATAATTTGTGGAAATATAATCACAGCTTTACTATTGTAAGTACTTGACCATCACTTAAAGTTTCGGCCAAGTAAAGTTTTATATGAATTGTTTCTTTTTTTTGTTCTTTCTGGCATTTATTTTTTCGTTTGCTACGTAAACGTTATAAATGTTTTGACCACAAGAGTACCGGTTATGCGAAATTTAAGAAAAAACGATTTTTTCTTTTACAGTTTTTTTATGAATGGGGCTGTTTGTAAAACCAGCCTAAGAAACAACAACAAACAAAGTGCGTTTTGGCTTGTTGGTTTTGGTTTTGAATTTCATGAAATTTTGGAATAGAATTTCCAACTTCTTCTAAAAGTAGTAATGACCGTTTGCCTTAGGATTTTATATATGAAAAGAGTTTAATAAAATATTAAGTAATTATTTGATTTATTTCGTTACTTACTGTTCGTCGAATGTGTATTGAGCGTTTAAACACCTGAAACATTTTCTGATACAGGGTATTGAAAAATGTATCCATAACACTGAGCAATTTAACACGACCGTGGGTAAAATAGTTTTCCAATTCAGTGAATAGATCAGAAAAGACATACGAATTCTGTTGATAGATCACACCGTAAGTACGAGTAAACATGTTATGGAATTCAGTTTTCGATTCTTGCAGTAGTGTGCGAAAATGTTCTGTAAATACAAAAGAAAAATAATAAAAAATAAATAAAAATTATTAAAATATTCTTTAATAATACAGGAAAACTTAAATAGATTTTTCAAATTAACTTTTTGTAGTTTTAGTTTAGAAAACTAAACATTTATTTATTTTCGTATTGAGTAATCGTAATGAATTAACAGAATGAATTACTTTTTTGTACATTTAGTACTATGAAACGACAAAGGTCGTTAGCAGCGAGCGAAATACACGCTTTCTCTCAGGAGATCCAGAAGGCGATCTCGAGGTACTAATGGGTCTATTTACTGGGCGCTGTGGTCTTAGATACCACTTAGATACCTGCATGACCTGTGCTGAAACATCTGAACAAGTTCTGTGTGTGCGTCCTGGTGGATGCTGTGCTGACTCTGAAAGAGGTATTTTTTTTCACCAAATATGATTATTGGCTTTATTCGCAGCATTAATTTAATGTGTTGAACTTATATGGCTACACAAAAATATTCTCTGGCGCCCGGTAAATTTTTTGCCCTAAACAACATTAACATTAAAAAGAGAAATGGAAAAAATTTTTTAATTTGATTCGCATGATTCTGCTGAGGCAGTACCTGAAATACCACTGATAAAAATTCCTACTAAAGAAGCGAGCACTTCTGACATTTTTAAAGAGTGTTGAGCTATCCAAATAATTACAGAAATTAGGGCTAAAAGAAATAGATATTACGTTTTCTGAGAATACTAGAATTAAGATGGAATTACAAAAAATTGAATAATCCTGTGGAGGTATTTATGTAGACATAGGGTCTCACTGGGTGAAGTATTCACCATAACGGCTTCAGATCTGTTGATGTTCATTAGGAAAGCAGTAGATCTGTTGAGTTGGTCCGCCATCTAACGTTTTTTTTTTCAACTAGTGCTTATTTCGTGAAAGGTAACACTTAGCTCATGTCTGATTTGACAGATAATTAGTTTTATCCTTCCGCTGAACGAATATGGTTGTGTATACGCTTGAACAAC
Source organism: Wohlfahrtia magnifica (assembly GCA_023159175.1). Lineage (NCBI taxonomy): Eukaryota > Metazoa > Arthropoda > Insecta > Diptera > Sarcophagidae > Wohlfahrtia > Wohlfahrtia magnifica. The sequence continues at coordinate 11,855 of JAKWBJ010000311.1, forward strand.
GCTGGGAAATATTGCGACATTACTTTTATCGATCGACTTACAGATGATGCCGAATCACTGTTTGGTGCGGATTTTGGTCCAGAAGCATAATTGGGCCATTTTTCTTCGAAAATGAGCAAGGAGTGGCCGTTACAGTCAATGACGATCGTTATCGGGCCATATTGAACGAATTTTTGTTCACAAAAAATTGAAGAGGAGGATATTAGCAACATTTGGTTTCAACAGGACGGCGCTACGTGCCACACAGCCGAAGCTACACTCGATGTTTTGCGCCTTGTTTTTGAAGATCGCATATCAGCGGCAAAACTGATGTCGTTTGGCCACCTCGGAGCTGCGATTTGACGCCGTTGGACTATTATTTGTGGGGTGCCGTCAAAGATAAGTGTTTACGCCAACAAGCCAGAGACAATTGACGCTATAAAGGACAATATTCGTAAAGCCATTGGTGAAATACAGCTGCACACAATCGATAATATGCTTAAAAATTGGACCGATCGTTCAGGCTACTGCATGGCCAGCCATTTTACTCCGTTTATATGCCATGTTGCATGTGTACAACACTTTCTAAAAACTACGCTTCGTATGTAAGTTTTTAATCTTATTTGACTCCAAAGTAGTACGAAACAAAATTAAAAAAAAAAAAATATAGCTGCCCTAACAAATTTGGGTGCATGAGAGGGTTAAATCTTATAGTTTTGAACAAAATTATGTCAGATGGGGCTTTTCTTTTTCCAATTCCTAGAAAAAAATTGCGAGTTAGGGAAGTCAGCTATGACTATTTTCCTTCAAGTTTTTGTTTTAAACGCCTTTACGCCTTTTCTTAAATTGTTTATAAAGACGTATTTTTTCGAGGATTACCGTAGTCTTTTTTGTGATGGTGTATTTTAGGATATATTATTGTTAGACCATGAACTAAAGATTTGTGAATAGTTGGAGACATATTATGCCACGCATACATCTTCACAATATAATAAGCGGTATAAAGAGTTGACCTCCAAAAATGATCAATATTTATTTGAAACCCCACAAGAGACTGTTACCATAATTATGAGCATTCGTATTATTCGATTTTTATTTTTGGCCGAAATTTCTGAATTTTGAAAAAAAAGCCCAAGCGGTGCTACCTACGTTGACATTACCATATTCGACCGTTTACTTACTTAAAAAAATTTTAAAGAAGCCTACGTTGTGTATAGAAATATTCTTTTATAATTTAAAGCAAGTAGTTTGCGTACATATTTCCATATCAAAAATTAATTTATTTTAAAAAGGAGTAGTAGCTGTTGCTATGATTATATAGACCATAAAAGTATTTTTTTTTTTTAAGTCGCAGAAAACAAGATCTCCCTAATGTGCAAACATATAATGTTTCACAAGAAATCTAGGCCCAATATGCAAACTGCAATAATGGACACCCTCCTAGGACTTGTCCCAAATTTAGAGCTTTTACAGTCCAACAGAGGGTAGATAACGTCTACCGGAATAAATATTGTGATAATTGTTTGGCCTTATCACACTTGAGAGCAAATTGCAAAAGCAAATATACTTGTTCCCACTGCAAGTATTTTATCTTATCTTTTTACATCAGGTCAGATATGAGCTCATTGCTCCTCTAGCTTTGGAAATATTCTTCTGCGAACGGCGTTGGTGCAGAATGATTCTAAAGGACAATTCTTTACAGTGCGAGCAGTCATAGATCCTGGATCTTAGAGGATATTTCTGTATGAGAGGATCAAAAATCATTTTCAACTCCTTTACAGAAATCATATTTCGTAATTGTTGTTATTGGCGGACATGAGCAATCGGCTAACAAGGAGTGCGAGTTCACTTTATACTCTCATATGACAGAAACAAGAAATCCTATAAAGGCTATAGTTTTGCCAAGAGTAACTAAATGCCTCCCCACATTCAGTTTTGATGTTTCCCAGTCAAAAGAAATTTCAAAATTAGAACTTGCAAATCCCTCATTCAATAAATCGTCACAAATAGATCTAATATTTGGCAACGACTATGAGCACTATCTAAATATCGAGGGCATAAGGACACATATTTGTGGTAAAGCATTAGCGTTCAGAACGATTCGGTGCACACATTCTCTAAAGACTCCAGAACTTGAAGGGGTATACCATAAGGTACTCGAAGAATATTTAGTGCTTGATCACATGTAGCCCACTGCGTCACGTGAAATAGTTTCGGATAAAAATATTTTTCGAACCGATCACAAAACTACAAAAGTAAGAAAACAAAATCCGTCAGTCTCTTAATGACGTTTTACACACAGGCTCCACACTGTAATCGATTTAACGTCAATCATTCTCAACTGGCGAAGTTTTAAATATGTATTAACGAAGACATACAAAAAATGAGCATACTTAGGATTAACACCTAAAGACAGTGATAATTCGTGTTAACTGCGCCCCACTTCTCGCTCTTCGTATGTTTTCATCAGATTGCTATTGACGCAGAAGACAAATAATACAAGGGCTATTGATATATAACACACTAAGGCATATGTGGACGATATTTTGTTAGGTGGTTACTCTATGGATGAGGCAAGAGAGCCTCAAAAACAACTGTTGGAATTACTCAAATCAAGTGGACTTCCATTGAAAAAGATGTCAGCAAACGATAGCGAACTACTCAGGAATATCCGAATGGAATATCTGCATGACTCATTTTTTTTACGCTTTTAGGACACAAGTTTAAAAAAAACCCCTTTGCACCAAGTGGAATGCGATCACAGATAGTTTCTCCTACTCGTTTACCTTACTATCTCAGAAACAACACGTCACAAAAGGGAATATGTGCGCCATAGCTTCTATTTTCGGAATGTGTTGTCCAGCATAGCTTTGGGATCCAGCAAATTTCGACACAAGAGGCTGTAAACCAGAGGAAAATAGTGCAGTGTGGTGCTAAGGCCAGCTTGGCTCACAAAACCACATACAGAATGGCCAAAAAAAGATAGCTCCCGAAAATCTTATAATAGATAAGGAAGTAGAATGTCTACATACCTCGGTTAGTGAAATAGACTTTTTAGATAGATTTTCCTCATACCCTAAAGCACTCAGAGTATTATCCTATGATCAAACATCGAGAACAATATAATTACGGACAATGGTAGTAATTTTGTAGGCGCAAAGAGACAACTGAAACGTGTGTTCGATTCATTCATGAAGTCAACATCACAAAATATATCAGAAATATAACATAAACGGCTTTGAATGGATATTTATACCCTCGCGCGTTCCTCTTATTTGCGGCCTATGGGAAGCAGCTTTCAAAAGCTTTAAATTTCATTTGGGTAGGTAGCTGGCTCTCACAGATTCACTTATGAGAAATTCTCTACGATACTAACCTAAATAGAAGGTATAACCGGCGTTAACTCCCGGACACTTTTTTCGAGGAGCTCCCATCATGAGCTTTCCCCGACCAGCATGACCAGAGACTAAGCGTGGTCAATCGCCGGGAAAAACTCAAGCTTCTTTGTAATCAGTTTTCAATACGCTGGAAAGAGGAATACTTGAAATCTTTGCATAAGCGTTACAAATGAAGAAATACCCATCGCAGCTTGAACCGGGTGATCTTGTGATCATAATGGACGATTTATTTATTCCTCCCTCAGAATGGCGTCTGCGGAGAATCGAAAAGACTTATTCTAGTAGCCACGGTAACGTCCGTGTAGCAGATATTAGAACTGCCACGGGGTACGATAACACGACCCATTGAGAAGCTTTGTTATCTGCCTTTACTAAATGGTAAAGATGACTCTGCTTCAACTTTGTAACCCCATTTCCCATTTTATCCCTGATTATTGAACCACACTCATATCTCTCTACAATTATTTTTTTTTTTAATATCTCTCTCTAATTTTATTCCCAACTTATAACTAATCAAAATTTAATTGTTTCTTAATATTCTAGATGTCAAACCGGGAACTACCGCCCGATGAGACTCGACAAGGCCATATATCGATCCAAGATATGTAGGCGGTTTCATTCAATTGGGGTTTTTCGAACGATTTTTAAGCATGGATTTTCGAACTAGTGAATAAATATGGATATTGTACCAACTGTGTTGCAAAAAAGTCACGACTTGCGTGGTGCCATGTATCAACAGGTGTAGAATTCGTGATGATTTTTGTCACACGCTCCTCCACCACAGTGTTGAAAGCAGGTTAAATTTAAACCAGAAAAGACACCATCAAGAAAAGCCTAAGCTGCCACCATCATCGTGAAAATCAAACATACTTTTACTTAATTACATATGTTATGTTTGGGCATTTAAAGGTGGAAAATTAGCCACGCACATAAAAAAATTTGAGCGTGATGGAAAAAATTTGAGCGGATTTGAATTTAGCGCATAATATTCCATATAATTTTATTCAGGGTTGAAAGTTTTCGTTTTTCGGCTACAAGTGTTATTATTTATTTTTTTTTTTTCAAATATTATTTTTCTTTAAAAATTACTTAACTTTTTCTTTTAAAAAATTTATACATATTTCATAATTTGTTTAAACATTAACGGTCATATACAAAAAAAACTTAACAAGCCAAAATTCATTAATGTTGTATACAAAAACGATTATTAGCTTAAAATACCTTTGTTAAACCTATGTTTACTTTAACAATTTTAAAGTAGGAAGCTAATTACTTTAAGAGTACTTTAAAGTAATATAACAAACTTTGTTAAACCTTTGTTAAGCAAAATTCATTAATATTGTATGCAAAAACGATTATTAGCTTAAAATAGCTTTGTTAAACCTATGTTTACTTTAAGAATTTTAAAGTAGGAAGCTTATTACTTTAAGAGTACTTTAAAGTAACACTTATGTTATAAATATTTAATATAAAAGTAAAAATAGCATGTAATAGAACGTTTTTTGGACGCATAAACCCTTACTCAAAAGAAAAAGTCATCTTTTAGTGAAATGGTAACCCAAGCTATTTACATACATATGTATGTATGTAAATGTGTAAAGTTTCATTTGATTGAGTATTAAAATTTTTATAAGCACTGAGTTTTGTAATGTACACGTATAATTGTATTGGATTAGTGTAAACTCAATACTATAATAGAAAGGCCAAAAACTCAATGTTTTGACACTTTAAATTTGAATATGAAAAAAGGACGGCGGGAGGCATTGATTACTAGCTTCAGTCGGGTGGGGAGTTCGGTCCTTTTCCAATCAAATTCTATTCCTATTACAAAAAGTTTTATTATAGACTCCCTATTTTTGGTGATTCCAGGTGGAAGGACAAGGATGACTAGATTCTCTTTAACTACATGTTTCACTAAGCCCCTATCTAGTCATTATGAGATAAGAAAACTATTGCTGTGTTAGTCTGAATAATCCTATTTTCCATCTGTCTACTTACAACATATATATTAAAATATTTAAATCTTTAAAAATATTCATACTTTGCTTATATTCAAAAGTCTTTCTGATATCTAAATATAATTATAATATTTTACTCATATTTAATAAATATTTATGCCATATATATCAAAATTTTAAAGCGCAATAATTTTATTTACGGTTCACAAGCGGTTAATTACGTTTGAGTATAATTCTTATAAATAAAGAAACAAAAACCAACAAAACTAAAGAGCGATTAAAAATAAACTATATTAAAAAGAAACAAATGGAATTGCCACAAGAACAATAATTCTTTACATATATCTTACAAAATAAGAGAGAATATTGCAAGTTGTTGGTTGTTATATCTTATAATTATTGCAAACAAATGTAAAGCGTGTTTTTTATAGAAGTATAGAATTTTAAGTTGGCATTACTTTTCAAGATGGCGACCGATTTAACAGCTGTAAAGAGTTTTAATCACAGTTTGGTTGGGCAATTTATCATGAATAGACTCACGCCCGGCGTATATTCGTCGAATGGGCCCAAAACGAGATTACCGTTGTTCCCGATTTTAATAAGCGAATTTTGTTTAGCGATGAAGCGCACTTCTGGTTGAATGGCTACGTCAACAAACAAATCTGCCGCATTTGGAGTGAAGGTAATCCTCAAGCGTATGTGGAAACACCGTTACATCCATAAAAACTGACTGTTTAATGCGCTTTATGGGCTGGTAGAATCATTGGTTCGTACTTTTTCAAAAACGATAGTGGCCAGAACGTTACAGTCAATGGTGATCGGTATAGAGCCATGATTACTAACTTTTTCATTCCTAAATTGAATAACCATGATGTCCAGGAGATGTGGTTTCAACAAGACGGCGCAACATGTCACACAGCTCGTGCCACATTAGATTTATTGAAAGACACGTTTGGTGACCGCCTAATTTCACGTTTTGGATCTGTGAATTGGCCTCCAAGATCTTGTGATTTAACACCGCTAGACTACTTTCTGTGGGGCTATGTAAAGTCATTGGTCTATGCGGCAAAGCCACAAACGCTTGACCATTTGGAAGACAACATTCGCCGTGTTATTGCCGATATACGGCCACAAATGTTGGAAAAAGTCATCGAAAATTGGACGTCCAGATTGGACTACATCCGCGCCAGCCCTGGCGGTCATATGCCAGAAATTATATTTAAAGTGTAATGCCACAAGATTGTCTTTCGGATAAATAAAATTCATGTCAAGCGAATAATACATCGTTGTTTTATTGCAACTTAAAGTTCTATACCTCTATAAAAAAAACCCCTTATAATCAAACATGTTCGATATCAATTACCGCATCATACAGCTCTGTGGAAGGCCTCCAAGAGATCGATTGACGTGGGTGGCTGAATACGTTTTAGATGTTTTTTATGAATATGTTTGTTTTAGTGTTATAAAGTGAAATATGATATGTATAGCATTAGTATAAGACTCTAATGTAATCAATGTTGCTGTGTTTATCTCTGAGTTCCCTCAAAGTGATCGATTGTCTTTTAAAACTGACAACATAAAAGACAATTACATTGTTAGCCCTTCCAGTTCTGTGGACCAACTTGACATCAAGGCAATTTAAACCCCTTTGGATTAGTTTTGATTTCAAGTCATCGGTGTTTTGACTATCTAGTCCCAAGAGCAATGCCTTAAATGGCTTATCATTTTTAGTGGCATATTGGAAGAATTCAAATTTGTCTTTTAAATGAAGTATTAATTTGTCATAGGCTGATTGGCAAACATCTTTTATGCCAATTGAAATTCTTTTGATCGAGAAATCAGAGATTTCTAGTTTTGCACATGCTTCTTTAAGTTGAAGTCGATTACACTTAAGAATAGTAGGTGGTGGTACATACGTTCTCTTATTATTATTTTCGATTATTATTTCATCTTGCATATCAACGTGGTGAACCAACGTCTGCAGTGGATGGTAGTAATTACCACTCGTAACGGGAGCACTTGTAGTGTGTTTTGTTTTTATTTTTTTCATCGCGTTGTTAAAGTTGAAACTAGTCTCATGATTAACGGCACTGCGCTTAATATTAGTGGACTATTTATAATTATTGATAAATACAATTGTTTTTGTTTTTTCTTTTCCTTTATTTTGTTTTCTTACTTGCTTGGAGCATAAATAGTACAGTCAATTTACAATAATTCATATATTACACAAGTGATACGTCTGATGCTGATCCATGGATCGTAATCCTCAATGATGGCTAATTATAATTCTTGTGATTCGGAATTCAAAGGAGCGTTTTTGGTTCAACTGCGGTTATTTAGTCACATTTTGTGCAACCGCAAGAGAAGATTACACCGAATCCCTACTGAAGAAAAAACTTAAAGATTTTGACCATAAATTCGAACGGCTGGAGAGGACGGCTGGATACTCTCATGGCTGGATGGCTGGATCCAGAGATGGCACAATTACAGCAGAAATAAGGAAGATCTATCAGTGTTGGTCTCAAATAATGAATTAATTGATAATAAACAACCCAACAACTCCAACAACCCAATCAAACCCTATAACTTAAGCACAGCAATTCTATCAGAGCATGAATCTTCCGGACTCAAACGAATGTATTAAGCTCCCGCAATGCGATGCCGAAATTTTAAAGGACAATTACGAACAGTGGCCTTCCTCCGTGATATATTTACTACGGTTTATATAAATCACTCAAGATTAACTCCAGTTAAGAAGCTGTACTACCTTCGCAATAAACCGAGAGTTGAAGCGGGGCTATCGTGAAAAGATATCCCTTACATCACGAAAATTTTGACCTAGCTTGGAATGCACTAAAAACTCGCTATGGTGAAAGGCGTGTCCTCGTAGAGAATCAAATCAAAATTCCCCAGGCGGAAGATTGGAAGACAGCGAGTCGATTAGGAGAATACAATCATCTGGCAACGTTAGCCACTTCTGACGTAGACATCAAAAGTGGGGATCCCATTCTTATTCGGCTTATTTCAACAAAATTACTCAATTTAACCCTCGCTAAAATCTACTCGTGAGTTCTCTAAATCGTCTGATATGTCCCAATTTCTAGTGGACCAATATAAAGCTCTTGAGCGTCTTACGAGCATAAGAAATTCAAAAAGTTCATTAAGTCGCAGAAAACAAGATCTCCCTAATGTGCAAACATATAATGTTTCACAAGAAAATCTAGGCCCAATATGCAAACTGCAATAATGGACACCCTCCTAGGACTTGTCCCAAATTTAGAGCTTTTACAGTCCAACAGAGGGTAGATAACGTCTACCGGAATAAATATTGTGATAATTGTTTGGCCTTATCACACTTGAGAGCAAATTGCAAAAGCAAATATACTTGTTCCCACTGCAAGTATTTTATCTTATCTTTTACATCAGGTCAGATATGAGCTCATTGCTCCTCTAGCTTTGGAAATATTCTTCTGCGAACGGCGTTGGTGCAGAATGATTCTAAAGGACAATTCTTTACAGTGCGAGCAGTCATAGATCCTGGATCTTAGAGGATATTCCTGTATGAGAGGATCAAAAATCATTTTCAACTCCTTTACAGAAATCATATTTCGTAATTGTTGTTATTGGCGGACACGAGCAAACAAGGAGTTCACTTTATACTCTCATATGACAGAAACAAGAAATCCTATAAAGGCTATAGTTTTGCCAAGAGTAACTAAATGCCTCCCCACATTCAGTTTTGATGTTTCCCAGTCAAAAGAAATTTCAAAATTAGAACTTGCAAATCCCTCATTCAATAAATCGTCACAAATAGATCTAATATTTGGCAACGACTATGAGCACTATCTAAATATCGAGGGCATAAGGACACATATTTGTGGTAAAGCATCAGCGTTCAGAACGATTCGGTGCACACATTCTCTAAAGACTCCAGAACTTGAAGGGGTATACCATAAGGTACTCGAAGAATATTTAGTGCTTGATCACATGTAGCCCACTGCGTCACGTGAAATAGTTTCGGATAAAAAATATTTTTCGAACCGATCACAAAACTACAAAAGTAAGAAAACAAAATCCGGTCAGTCTCTTAATGACGTTTTACACACAGGCTCCACACTGTAATCGGATTTAACGTCAATCATTCTCAACTGGCGAAGTTTTAAATATGTATTAACGAAGACATACAAAAAATGAGCATACTTAGGATTAACACCTAAAGACAGTGATATTTCGTGTTAACTGCGCCCCACTTCTCGCTCTTCGTATGTTTCATCAGATTGCTATTGACGCAGAAGACAAATAATACAAGGCTATTGATATATAACACACTAAGGCATATGTGGACGATATTTTGTTAGGTGGTTACTCTATGGATGAGGCAAGAGAGCCTCAAAAACAACTGTTGGAATTACTCAAATCAAGTGGACTTCCATTGAAAAAGATGTCAGCAAACGATAGCGAACTACTCAGGAATATCCGAATGGAATATCTGCATGACTCATTTTTTTTACGCTTTTAGGACACAAGTTTAAAAAAACCCCTTTGCACCAAGTGGAATGCGATCACAGATAGTTTCTCCTACTCGTTTACCTTACTATCTCATAAACAACACGTCACAAAAGGGAATATGTGCGCCATAGCTTCTATTTTCGGAATGTGTTGTCCAGCATAGCTTTGGGATCCAGCAAATTTCGACACAAGAGGCTGTAAACCAGAGGAAAATAGTGCAGTGTGGTGCTAAGGCCAGCTTGGCTCACAAAACCACATACAGAATGGCCAAAAAAAGATAGCTCCCGAAAATCTTATAATAGATAAGGAAGTAGAATGTCTACATACCTCGGTTAGTGAAATAGACTTTTTAGATAGATTTTCCTCATACCCTAAAGCACTCAGAGTATTATCCTATGATCAAACATCGAGAACAATATAATTACGGACAATGGTAGTAATTTTGTAGGCGCAAAGAGACAACTGAAACGTGTGTTCGATTCATTCATGAAGTCAACATCACAAAATATATCAGAAATATAACATAAACGGCTTTGAATGGATATTTATACCCTCGCGCGTTCCTCTTATTTGCGGCCTATGGGAAGCAGCTTTCAAAAGCTTTAAATTTCATTTGGGTAGGTAGCTGGCTCTCACAGATTCACTTATGAGAAATTCTCTACGATACTAACCTAAATAGAAGGTATAACCGCGTTAACTCCCGGACACTTTTTTCGAGGAGCTCCCATCATGAGCTTTCCCGACCAGCATGACCAGAGACTAAGCGTGGTCAATCGCCGGGAAAAACTCAAGCTTCTTTGTAATCAGTTTTCAATACGCTGGAAAGAGGAATACTTGAAATCTTTGCATAAGCGTTACAAATGAAGAAATACCCATCGCAGCTTGAACCGGGTGATCTTGTGATCATAATGGACGATTTATTTATTCCTCCCTCAGAATGGCGTCTGCGGAGAATCGAAAAGACTTATTCTAGTAGCCACGGTAACGTCCGTGTAGCAGATATTAGAACTGCCACGGGTACGATAACACGACCCATTGAGAAGCTTTGTTATCTGCCTTTACTAAATGGTAAAGATGACTCTGCTTCAACTTTGTAACCCCATTTCCCATTTTATCCCTGATTATTGAACCACACTCATATCTCTCTACAATTATTTTTTTTTTTAATATCTCTCTCTAATTTTATTCCCAACTTATAACTAATCAAAATTTAATTGTTTCTTAATATTCTAGATGTCAAACCGGAACTACCGCCCGATGAGACTCGACAAGGCCATATATCGATCCAAGATATGTAGGCGGTTTCATTCAATTGGGGTTTTCGAACGATTTTTAAGCATGGATTTTCGAACTAGTGAATAAATATGGATATTGTACCAACTGTGTTGCAAAAAGTCACGACTTGCGTGGTGCCATGTATCAACAGGTGTAGAATTCGTGATGATTTTTGTCACACGCTCCTCCACCACAGTGTTGAAAGCAGGTTAAATTTAAACCAGAAAAGACACCATCAAGAAAAGCCTAAGCTGCCACCATCATCGTGAAAATCAAACATACTTTTACTTAATTACATATGTTATGTTTGGGCATTTAAAGGTGGAAAATTAGCCACGCACATAAAAAAATTTGAGCGTGATGGAAAAAATTTGAGCGGATTTGAATTTAGCGCATAATATTCCATATAATTTTATTCAGGGTTGAAAGTTTTCGTTTTTCGGCTACAAGTGTTATTATTTATTTTTTTTTTTTTCAAATATTATTTTTCTTTAAAAATTACTTAACTTTTTCTTTTAAAAAATTTATACATATTTCATAATTTGTTTAAACATTAACGGTCATATACAAAAAAAACTTAACAAGCCAAAATTCATTAATGTTGTATACAAAAACGATTATTAGCTTAAAATACCTTTGTTAAACCTATGTTTACTTTAACAATTTTAAAGTAGGAAGCTAATTACTTTAAGAGTACTTTAAAGTAATATAACAAACTTTGTTAAACCTTTGTTAAGCAAAATTCATTAATATTGTATGCAAAAACGATTATTAGCTTAAAATAGCTTTGTTAAACCTATGTTTACTTTAAGAATTTTAAAGTAGGAAGCTTATTACTTTAAGAGTACTTTAAAGTAACACTTATGTTATAAATATTTAATATAAAAGTAAAAATAGCATGTAATAGAACGTTTTTTGGACGCATAAACCCTTACTCAAAAGAAAAAGTCATCTTTTAGTGAAATGGTAACCCAAGCTATTTACATACATATGTATGTATGTAAATGTGTAAAGTTTCATTTGATTGAGTATTAAAATTTTTATAAGCACTGAGTTTTGTAATGTACACGTATAATTGTATTGGATTAGTGTAAACTCAATACTATAATAGAAAGGCCAAAAACTCAATGTTTTGACACTTTAAATTTGAATATGAAAAAAGGACGGCGGGAGGCATTGATTACTAGCTTCAGTCGGGTGGGGAGTTCGGTCCTTTTCCAATCAAATTCTATTCCTATTACAAAAAGTTTTATTATAGACTCCCTATTTTTGGTGATTCCAGGTGGAAGGACAAGGATGACTAGATTCTCTTTAACTACATGTTTCACTAAGCCCCTATCTAGTCATTATGAGATAAGAAAACTATTGCTGTGTTAGTCTGAATAATCCTATTTTCCATCTGTCTACTTACAACATATATATTAAAATATTTAAATCTTTAAAAATATTCATACTTTGCTTATATTCAAAAGTCTTTCTGATATCTAAATATAATTATAATATTTTACTCATATTTAATAAATATTTATGCCATATATATCAAAATTTTAAAGCGCAATAATTTTATTTACGGTTCACAAGCGGTTAATTACGTTTGAGTATAATTCTTATAAATAAAGAAACAAAAACCAACAAAACTAAAGAGCGATTAAAAATAAACTATATTAAAAAGAAACAAATGGAATTGCCACAAGAACAATAATTCTTTACATATATCTTACAAAATAAGAGAGAATATTGCAAGTTGTTGGTTGTTATATCTTATAATTATTGCAAACAAATGTAAAGCGTGTTTTTTATAGAAGTATAGAATTTTAAGTTGGCATTACTTTTCAAGATGGCGACCGATTTAACAGCTGTAAAGAGTTTTAATCACAGTTTGGTTGGGCAATTTATCATGAATAGACTCACGCCCGGCGTATATTCGTCGAATGGGCCCAAAACGAGATTACCGTTGTTCCCGATTTTAATAAGCGAATTTTGTTTAGCGATGAAGCGCACTTCTGGTTGAATGGCTACGTCAACAAACAAATCTGCCGCATTTGGAGTGAAGGTAATCCTCAAGCGTATGTGGAAACACCGTTACATCCATAAAAACTGACTGTTTAATGCGCTTTATGGGCTGGTAGAATCATTGGTTCGTACTTTTTCAAAAACGATAGTGGCCAGAACGTTACAGTCAATGGTGATCGGTATAGAGCCATGATTACTAACTTTTTCATTCCTAAATTGAATAACCATGATGTCCAGGAGATGTGGTTTCAACAAGACGGCGCAACATGTCACACAGCTCGTGCCACATTAGATTTATTGAAAGACACGTTTGGTGACCGCCTAATTTCACGTTTTGGATTTGTGAATTGGCCTCCAAGATCTTGTGATTTAACACCGCTAGACTACTTTCTGTGGGGCTATGTAAAGTCATTGGTCTATGCGGCAAAGCCACAAACGCTTGACCATTTGGAAGACAACATTCGCCGTGTTATTGCCGATATACGGCCACAAATGTTGGAAAAAGTCATCGAAAATTGGACGTCCAGATTGGACTACATCCGCGCCAGCCCTGGCGGTCATATGCCAGAAATTATATTTAAAGTGTAATGCCACAAGATTGTCTTTCGGATAAATAAAATTCATGTCAAGCGAATAATACATCGTTGTTTTATTGCAACTTAAAGTTCTATACCTCTATAAAAAAAACCCCTTATAATCAAACATGTTCGATATCAATTACCGCATCATACAGCTCTGTGGAAGGCCTCCAAGAGATCGATTGACGTGGGTGGCTGAATACGTTTTAGATGTTTTTTATGAATATGTTTGTTTTAGTGTTATAAAGTGAAATATGATATGTATAGCATTAGTATAAGACTCTAATGTAATCAATGTTGCTGTGTTTATCTCTGAGTTCCCTCAAAGTGATCGATTGTCTTTTAAAATAGACAACATAAAAGACAATTACATTGTTAGCCCTTCCAGTTCTGTGGACCAACTTGACATCAAGGCAATTTAAACCCCTTTGGATTAGTTTTGATTTCAAGTCATCGGTGTTTTGACTATCTAGTCCCAAGAGCAATGCCTTAAATGGCTTATCATTTTTAGTGGCATATTGGAAGAATTCAAATTTGTCTTTTAAATGAAGTATTAATTTGTCATAGGCTGATTGGCAAACATCTTTTATGCCAATTGAAATTCTTTTGATCGAGAAATCAGAGATTTCTAGTTTTGCACATGCTTCTTTAAGTTGAAGTCGATTACACTTAAGAATAGTAGGTGGTGGTACATACGTTCTCTTATTATTATTTTCGATTATTATTTCATCTTGCATATCAACGTGGTGAACCAACGTCTGCAGTGGCTGGTAGTAATTACCACTCGTAACGGGAGCACTTGTAGTGTGTTTTGTTTTTATTTTTTTCATCGCGTTGTTAAAGTTGAAACTAGTCTCATGATTAACGGCACTGCGCTTAATATTAGTGGACTATTTATAATTATTGATAAATACAATTGTTTTTGTTTTTTCTTTTCCTTTATTTTGTTTTCTTACTTGCTTGGAGCATAAATAGTACAGTCAATTTATAATAATTCATATATTAGACAAGTGATACGTCTGATGCTGATCCATGGATCGTAATCCTCAATGATGGCTAATTATAATTCTTGTGATTCGGAATTCAAAGGAGCGTTTTTGGTTCAACTGCGGTTATTTAGTCACATTTTGTGCAACCGCAAGAGAAGATTACACCGAATCCCTACTGAAGAAAAAACTTAAAGATTTTGACCATAAATTCGAACGGCTGGAGAGGACGGCTGGATACTCTCATGGCTGGATGGCTGGATCCAGAGATGGCACAATTACAGCAGAAATAAGGAAGATCTATCAGTGTTGGTCTCAAATAATGAATTAATTGATAATAAACAACCCAACAACTCCAACAACCCAATCAAACCCTACAACTTAAGCACAGCAATTCTATCAGAGCATGAATCTTCCGGACTCAAACGAATGTATTAAGCTCCCGCCATGCGATGCCGAAATTTTAAAGGACAGTTACGAACATTGGCCTTCCTCCGTGATATATTTACTACGGTTTATATAAATCACTCAAGATTAACTCCAGTTAAGAAGCTGTACTACCTTCGCAATAAACCGAGAGTTGAAGCGGGGCTATCGTGAAAAGATATCCCTTACATCACGAAAATTTTGACCTAGCTTGGAATGCACTAAAAACTCGCTATGGTGAAAGGCGTGTCCTCGTAGAGAATCAAATCAAAATTCCCCAGGCGGAAGATTGGAAGACAGCGAGTCGATTAGGAGAATACAATCATCTGGCAACGTTAGCCACTTCTGACGTAGACATCAAAAGTGGGGATCCCATTCTTATTCGGCTTATTTCAACAAAATTACTCAATTTAACCCTCGCTAAAATCTACTCGTGAGTTCTCTAAATCGTCTGATATGTCCCAATTTCTAGTGGACCAATATAAAGCTCTTGAGCGTCTTACGAGCATAAGAAATTCAAAAAGTTCATTAAGTCGCAGAAAACAAGATCTCCCTAATGTGCAAACATATAATGTTTCACAAGAAAATCTAGGCCCAATATGCAAACTGCAATAATGGACACCCTCCTAGGACTTGTCCCAAATTTAGAGCTTTTACAGTCCAACAGAGGGTAGATAACGTCTACCGGAATAAATATTGTGATAATTGTTTGGCCTTATCACACTTGAGAGCAAATTGCAAAAGCAAATATACTTGTTCCCACTGCAAGTATTTTATCTTATCTTTTACATCAGGTCAGATATGAGCTCATTGCTCCTCTAGCTTTGGAAATATTCTTCTGCGAACGGCGGTGGTGCAGAATGATTCTAAAGGACAATTCTTTACAGTGCGAGCAGTCATAGATCCTGGATCTTAGAGGATATTCCTGTATGAGAGGATCAAAAATCATTTTCAACTCCTTTACAGAAATCATATTTCGTAATTGTTGTTATTGGCGGACATGAGCAATCGGCTAACAAGGAGTTCACTTTATACTCTCATATGACAGAAACAAGAAATCCTATAAAGGCTATAGTTTTGCCAAGAGTAACTAAATGCCTCCCCACATTCAGTTTTGATGTTTCCCAGTCAAAAGAAATTTCAAAATTAGAACTTGCAAATCCCTCATTCAATAAATCGTCACAAATAGATCTAATATTTGGCAACGACTATGAGCACTATCTAAATATCGAGGGCATAAGGACACATATTTGTGGTAAAGCATCAGCGTTCAGAACGATTCGGTGCACACATTCTCTAAAGACTCCAGAACTTGAAGGGGTATACCATAAGGTACTCGAAGAATATTTAGTGCTTGATCACATGTAGCCCACTGCGTCACGTGAAATGGTTTCGGATAAAAAATATTTTTCGAACCGATCACAAAACTACAAAAGTAAGAAAACAAAATCCGGTCAGTCTCTTAATGACGTTTTACACACAGGCTCCACACTGTAATCGGATTTAACGTCAATCATTCTCAACTGGCGAAGTTTTAAATATGTATTAACGAAGACATACAAAAAATGAGCATACTTAGGATTAACAACTAAAGACAGTGATATTTAGTGTTAACTGCGCCCCACTTCTCGCTCTTCGTATGTTTCATCAGATTGCTATTGACGCAGAAGACAAAGACCACAAGGCTATTGATATATAACGCACTAAGGCATATGTAGACGATATTTTGTTATGTGGTTACTCTATGGATGAGGCAAGAGAGCCTCAAAAACAACTGTTGGAATTACTCAAATCAAGTGGACTTCCATTGAAAAAGATGTCAAAAGACGATAGCGAACTACTCAGGAAAATTCCAATGGAAGATCTGCATGACTCATTTTTTTACGCTTTTAGGACACAAGTTTAAAAAAACCCTTTGCACCAAGTGGAATGCGATCACAGATAGTTTCTCCTACTCGTTTACCTCACTATCTCATAAACAACACGTCACAAAAGGGAATATGTGCGCCATAGCTTCTATTTTCGGAATGTGTTGTCCGGCATAGCTTTGAGATCCAGCAAATCTCGGCACAAGAGGCTGTAAACCAGAGGAAAATAGTGCAGTGTGGTGCTAAGGCCAGCTTGGCTCACAAAACCACATACAGAATGGCCAAAAAAGATAGCTCCCAAAACTCTTATAATAGATAAGGAAGTAGAATATCTACATACCTCGGTTAGTGAAATAGACTTTTTAGATAGATTTTCCTCATACCCTAAAGCACTCAGAGTATTATCCTATGTATTTAGATTTTTACATAACGCTCTGATCAAACATCGAGGACAATATAATTACGGACAATGGTAGTAATTTTGTAGGCACAAAGAGACAACTGAAACGTGTGTTCGATTCATTCATGAAGTCAACATCACAAAATATATCAGAAATATAACATAAACGGCTTTGAATGGATATTTATACCCTCGCGCGTTCCTCTTATTTGCGGCCTATGGGAAGCAGCTTTCAAAAGCTTTAAATTTCATTTGGGTAGGTAGCTGGCTCTCACAGATTCACTTATGAGAAATTCTCTACGATACTAACCTAAATAGAAGGTATAACCGCGTTAACTCCCGGACACTTTTTTCGAGGAGCTCCCATCGTCAGCAAACTCAAGCTTCTTTGTAATCAGTTTTCAATACGCTGGAAAGAAAAATACTTGAAATCTTTGCATAAGCGTTACAAATGAAGAAATACCCATCGCAGCTTGAACCGGGTGATCTTGTGATCATAATGGACGATTTATTTATTCCTCCCTCAGAATGGCGTCTGCGGAGAATCGAAGAGACTTATTCTAGCAGCCACAGTAACGTCCGTGTAGCAGATATTAGAACTGCCACGGGTACGATAACACGACCCATTGAGAAGCTTTGTTATCTGCCTTTACTAAATGGTAAAGATGACTCTGCTTCAACTTTGTAACCCCATTTCTAATTTTATTCCTGATTATTGAACCACACTCATATCTCTCTACAATTATTTTTTTTTAATATCTCTCTCTAATTTTATTCCCAACTTATAACTAATCAAAATTTAATTGTTTTTTAATATTCTAGATGTCAAAGCGGAACTACCGCCCGATGAGACTCGACAAGGGCATATATCGATCCAAGATATGTAGGCGGTTTCATTCAATTGGGGCTTTCGAACGATTTTTAAGCATGGATTTTCGAACTAGTGAATAAATATGGATATTGTACCAACTGTGTTGCAAACAGCCACGACTTGCGTGGTGCCATGTATCAACAGGTGTAGAGTTCGTGGGGATTTTTGTCACACGCTCCTCCTCCACAGTGTTGAAAGCAGGTTAAATTTAAACCAGAAAAGACACCATCAAGAAAAGGTTAAGCTGCCACCATCGTCGCGAAAATCTACAACCGTCATCATTTTGCGCGAATTTTTTTTTTTCGTAACTAAGTTACGAATAACTCCGAAACTGTTGAAAATACAAAAACGTTTTGTTCAGTTTATTTATAGGAAATTTTGTTCTTAAGCATTTGGTGGTAACTGTATTAAAATCGGTCAGGACGTTTTCAAGTTATGATGAAATATATTTTGAACGAAAACTTTGCCGCTTTCATAAAAATAAAATTTGAGCCCGATGGAAAAAACTGAAAGCGGATTTGAATTCAGCACATTAAAATCATTATATTCCATATAGATTTATTTAAAGGCTTTTTTGCTGTAGACGAGTGTTATTACAATATACACACGCACATACACACCCAAGGTGAGCTCACAAACGTACATACTCAAACCAATATACTTATACACATCTCTAATATATTTTACTTTTTTAAATCATCTTTAAATATTCCATAATTTCTCATTTTATATGAGAAATTTCTCATTTTATATGAGAAATTATCTTCAATAAAAGAATTAGGTGTTTTTACAGGCTTATCACTCATGAGTCCCATCTCTACATTTACCTCTAATACACCAAATTTCTTCAACAACTATTCAAAAAGTACATTATAGTCACAAAGAAGTTAATTAAGTATTTGACAGACTTTTCGTTGAGTTTTTGACAGTAGCTTAAAGGCCGAAACATAATATACTTTTGCTTACATATATTATGTTTGGCCCAATCATAATATACTTTTGCTTACTTACATATGATATGTTTGGGCCTTTAAGGATGGAAAATTAGCCACGCTCACAAAAAAAATTTGAGCAGATTTGAATTTAGCGCATAATATTCCATATAATTTTATTCAGGGTTGAAAATTTTCGTTATAATAATGTAGCCAAACATTATTTAATTTTTTTTTTCAAATATTATTTTTCTTTAAAAATTGCTTTCCTTTTTCTTTTAAAAAGTGTATACATATTTCATAATTTATTTAAGCATTACCGGCCATATACAAAAAAAAACTTAACAAACCTTGTTAAACCTTTGTTAAGCAAAATTCATTAATATTGTATGCAAAAACGATTATTAGCTTAAAATAGCTTTGTTAAACCTATGTTTACTTTAAGAATTTTAAAGTAGAAAGCTTATTACTTTAAGAGTACTTTAAAGTAACACTTATGTTATAAATATTTAATATAAAAGTAAAAATAGCATGTAATAGAACGTTTTTTGGACGCATAAACCCTTACTCAAAAGAAAAAGTCATCTTTTAGTGAAATGGTAACCCAAGCTATTTACATACATATGTATGTATGTAAATGTGTAAAGTTTCATTTGATTGAGTATTAAAATTTTTATAAGCACTGAGTTTTGTAATGTACACGTATAATTGTATTGGATTAGTGTAAACTCAATACTATAATAGAAAGGCCAAAAACACAATGTTTTGACACTTTAAATTTGAATATGAAAAAAGGACTGCGGGAGGCATTGATCACTAGCTTCAGTCGGGTGGGGAGTTCGGTCCTTTTCCCATCAAATTCTATTCCTATTACAAAAAGTTTTATTATAGACTCCCTATTTTTGGTGATTCCAGGTGGAAGGACAAGGATGACTAGATGCTCTTTAACTACATGTTTCACTAAGCCCCTATCTAGTCATTATGAAATAAGAAAACTATTGCTGTGTTAGTCTGAATAATCCTATTTTCCATCTGTCTACGTACAAAATATTTATTAAAATATTTAAATCTTTAAAAATATTCATACTTTGCTTATATTCAAAAGTCTTTCTGATATCTAAATATAATTATAATATTTTACTCATATTTAATAAATATTTATGCCATATATATCAAAATTTTAAAGCGCAAATAATTTTGTTTACGGTTCACAAGCGGTTAATTACGTTTGAGTATAATTCTTATAAATAAAGAAACAAAAACCAACAAAACTAAAGAGCGATTAAAAATAAACTATATTAAAAAGAAACAAATAGAATTGCCACAAGAACAATAATTCTTTACATATATCTTACAAAATAAGAGAGAATATTGCAAGTTGTTGGTTGTTATATCTTATAATTATTGCAAACAAATGTAAAGCGTGTTTTTTATAGAGGTATAGAACTTTAAGTTGGCATTACTTTTCAAGATGGCGACCGATTTAACAGCTGTCAAGAGTTTTAATCACAGTTTGGTTTGGAAATTTATCATGAATAGACTCACGCCCGGCGTATATTCGTCGAATGGGCCCAAAACGAGATTACCGTTGTTCCCGATTTTAATAAGCGAATTTTGTTTAGCGATGAAGCGCACTTCTGGTTGAATGGCTACGTCAACAAACAAATCTGCCGCATTCGGAGTGAAGGTAATCCTCAAGCGTATGTGGAAACACCGTTACATCCATAAAAACTGACTGTTTGATGCGCTTTATGGGCTGGTGGAATCATTGGTTCGTACTTTTTCAAAAACGATAGTGGCCAGAACGTTACAGTCAATGGTGATCGGTATAGAGCCATGATTACTAATTTTTTCATTCCTGAATTGAATAACCATGATGTCCAGGAGATGTGGTTTCAACAAGACGGCGCAACATGTCACACAGCTCGTGCCACAGTAGATTTATTGAAAGACACGTTTGGTGACCGTTTGGTGACAACATTCGCCGTGTTATTGCCGATATACGGCCACAAATGTTGGAAAAAGTCATCGAAAATTGGACGTCCAGATTGGACTACATCCGCGCCAGCCGTGGCGGTCATATGCCAGAAATTATATTTAAAGTGTAATACCACAAGATTGTCTTTCGGATAAATAAAATTCATGTCAAGCGAATAATACATCGTTGTTTTATTGCAACTTAAAGTTTTATACCTCTATAAAAAACACCCCTTATATTCAAACATGTTCGATATCAATTACCGCATCATACAGCTCTGTGGAAGGCCTCCATGAGATCGTATTGACGTGGGTGGCTGAATACGTTTTAGATGTTTTTTATGAATATGTTTGTTTTAGTGTTATAAAGTGAAATATGATATGTATAGCATTAGTATAAGAGGTAATAATTAAATTAAAACAAATTAATGATCATTACGTTTATAGATTTTAATAGTTTTTAGCATAATTCTGTTTTTGTTTTGCAGTTACTTTAGCAAATAAAGTTTTAATTAGTTAGTGCTTTTAAATAATATAGACATTTTTAAATTAATAATAAGACAAAAGCATATTCTTTATTATTTATGTGACAAAATATGAAAATTTAAGCAAAACTAAAGTTCTACTGAACCTTTTTGAATAGTGAAGAATGTACTTTAAAGACTAAAGATAAATGATCATTATGAATACATATAAGAAGTTTTTAGAGTAATTAATCAAGTTTTAGGTTATGTATAACATATTTACTATAGAATATTAAACTGTGATTTTAGTTTAGAATTAATTAATTTTTGTTTTTTTTTCTCTTCTTTTTACTTCATAATTTAGAATTTAAATTTTATTTGGTGTAGCGATGCTTTTTTCTTTAGAAGATGAGGATATGAATGATTCTTCTTAGGCTCTCATATACGTTAGGTTTCTATTTAGTTTCTTATATTAGAATACGAAGTGGCAGAACTCACTTAATACACAGATAATAAGGATTTTTTGTTGTTGGTTTTTATGAAGTTTTCTTTACAGACAAATATTCGGGATTTTATAGACCTCCGCAACCCTCATGGACTGCTGAGTTTTAGCAAACCTTTCCTCCAACTTGTCGTGGTTTATTTTTAAATCTAAGCAATGCGAAAAAAAAATTCTTAAAACTTGACTAGATAATCTAAAGAATAATGTGCTTATCGCTTTCTTTCAAATCTAAAATTTCTACCAATAAGCTGTCCTCCACAAACTTGTTTTTTTTTCGTTACTCCTCTAGGAAGTATATTGGCTTTCCACAAAGTATATATTGCTTTGTTTCAGTTTCTTTACACAGTTTGATATTTTTAAGCTAAGTAGATGATTAATCCGTTGCAGCTTCCTCCACATGATTTTTGTGTGTGTAGTGGTGAAGATCCTTGCTAATTGGTGGTGATCTTTAATTTAGCATTGTAATTTTTTCCCAGTAGGCGGCGTGTTTATCCTGATCATTCGTCTGATGTTTGTCATCACCGCCAGAGGTATGCGGGAAAGTCAGGAGGGCTTTTTTTTCTTTTTATTTTTAGATGGAGTTGTCTGGAGGAAAGCTGAAGCCTTTTTTTTATTAATAATAAACATTCGAAACCACAATTAAATTTTTTTCTTCGTCATGTCCTCTGCTGGGGCTCTAACCTGGGTCGTTTGTGTTGTTATGCGCTCTAACCACTAAACCACGCCACCCTGCCACCACAAACTTAAAATAAATGAATTAATTATATTCCTCAGGATAGCAATTGACTTAATCCACAAAATTTTAGTTCTTTTCACTTCAAATTATTATTGATTTTTTAATTTAACACTATCTTTAGTTAACATGCACCACTACTTTCTTTTTTTTATCCTTTTCAAAAATGAACAACACAATTAATTCTGTAAAGTATTACACCATGCTCTAGAGGTTCTAGAGTTTTCCGTTAATAGCGGATTCCTAGATAATACAAAATTTATCTTAAAAATTATAGAAAAATTTGGAGGTATTCGTTTAACACAATCAAAAGGCTACCCAAATATATTCTCACAAACTGTTATATAGTTTAATTCAAACTTTTCTAACTTTTTTTTTTTGTTTACATTGTTCTTCTTTTTCTCAGTTAAAGTCCTTTTTAAAAAATTTTTATAAACATTTTCTCCCTTAGAAAAGAAACACTTTTATTATCAAAGTCCAAAATATTTATATAAATATTATTAATCTATATATAGCATATTCCTCAGTGTAAATGATTGCCTTTCAATATCACTAGTATAACACTTTTTGTTTTGACATTTATGAAAGCATGTAGAGAAAATAATAATAAAAGCAAAAGAGGCTTTCAAAAGCTACTGATCATTCTCCGAGTATAAAAACTATAATTAACAAACAGCACTCTCTTGCTTGCGCTTTCTATTATTTAATAATCTCTTATACTGGTGAGTATTTTTGTATCTTCACAACCAAAAAGCATAAGTGATTCTTAATAAATTTATTTTATTTTCTCTCATGATTTAACCCTTAAATGTTCTTGCAGGTCTGATTTTGTGCAGCCTACAATAGATCTTTTAATATCTAGAACGCCTTTTCTTGTGACTCATCCCAATGGAAGGTCTTAGGTTCCTTACTTTTTTTAATTATACCTTAGAATTTATATACAAATATTGTTAATTTTGATTAATTACCCATTCTTCAATTATTTTTTTACACATGATGATTAAGAATGATCTCGGCTACGTAACTCTCACTTCCTCTTGTTTACTGCAACCTTGCAAGGGGGGCGGGATGCTTACGCTGGTCACCAATAATGGATCTGTTTAGATTTTTAGTAATATTATTTTATCGTATTGTACTATAGATAAAGAAGAAATGAAAGAAGTTTTTGATTACCACTCGAACAACCCCCAAGCCCAAAGGTTCGTGTTTTTTACTTACCAATTTTTTTAATTTTTAATTTTTAAATTTTTAATTTTTATTTAAGATAAAACTAATTATATAACTAATTGCAGCCTACAATAGATCTTTTAATATTTAGAACGCCTTTTCTTGTGACTCACCCTAATGGAAGGTCTGAGGTTCCTTAGTGAGCTCATGCTAGTTTGCTGCCACGCTCGTAAGGTTAGGGACGAAGCGTATGTAATATATGCAGAGTCCCAACAGCTACATAATTCATGAAAACTATGGGAACGAGGCCAGTCCTTTAATCCTCGTATTTTATCTTCATCTGTGGAAATGCCATCTGCTGTAACAAGTTGCCCCAAATATTTTAATTGTTTTGGGAACAATGCACTTTTTTAATGCTTAATTTTAGCCCAGACACTGATATTCATTGCAGAACTTCTGCCAGGTTTTTGAGGTATTCATCGAAAGTTCTGTCCATCAATATTATGTCAAGTCTTCCAATGAAGTCCCTTTAGTACGCGCTCCATAAGCGCTCAAATGTGGCCGGTGCATTACAGTGCTTCCGTTAGCACTGAAAGTTTTCTCAGTATCCTTGTCTGCTATCTCTACCTGCCAATACCCGTTTTGTAGATTCAATGTAGTGAACTACTTCGTTCCAGCTAGCGTGTCGTTATTTCTCGATAGTGTGTAGCAACCCTTTTTAGTGACATCATTAAGCTTCCTGTAGTATACGCAGAATCTCGTACTGCCATCTTCCATTTTAACTAAGACTACAGGTGAGCTACAAGGAGTCTCGTTTATGCTCATCACCAAATTTTCGCTGTAGTGCCACCATTAAATCCTCGTAGTTGTTTCTGCAGCTGGCTGGAATAATTTCTGGAACATCTTCTGCAGCACTTTTTAAGTCCAAAATTAATTATAGATCCTCTTCTCCATTGTTGGTCACACTCTCGAATTGAAATTTGAACACTGACAAAGGTTTACTACCGTCTTTATTCTACTGAAAACTTTTGGTATAATACGCACAGGTTCTGGTTTTTGGCACTGGAGACTATTAATTTTCTTTTCCATTACATTAAATATTTCATCAATAGTTTTCTCGAAGTTTAACATTCTTGTCTCTACTACCTCAACTCTTTTACTGACCGTCTCATATATTTGTTCCAACTTCTCTGTTGTTGCTGTAGAAGTTTCTCGTACCTCGGTCAAAAGTTTTTGATTATCGGCTCTAGAAGTTTCTCGTATTTCGGCTCTACAGGTTTCTAGTAGCCAAGTTGAAGTTTTCTTAAGTTTGGTTTCAATTTTTGCCAGAAACTTTTGGCTTTCTGCTCTAGAAGTTTCTTGTGCAGTAGCCAATACTTGCATTTTTCCATCATAGCGGCCAGCAGAGTTAATGTTTTGATTGTAGATTCTCTCATCTCCGGCTCTCCCTCCTCATCAACTTCATATGTATCGATGTATATGCCTCGTCTCTGAACAGATGTCTCTGTAATTCGGTTTTATTAAAGGTTGTTGAGAGCTCCAACTTATTTAATTCGCGTTTTAGACGGCCCACTTTCAATTCTTGAAATTTCATTTTTTTCTCTTCTTTTTAATTTAATTTTTATTTTATTTTACATACGCAATCTCACTTCTGACACCAATGCTACGTTTTAAACTTTTTAAAACGTTTAAGTTCTTTAAAATTGTGTAAAATAAAATAAATGCAGCGAATTTAATGTTGTACTATATACACTTGTTTATTTAACTTTCACTTTATACAATTATGACTATACAATATTCAACTTATTTAATATCTGCTGAATACACCAATTTACTTAATACACGACTCTTAATACGACCTTACACTATGGCTGCCAAACTATAACTGAGTGATGTAGGCAAGCAGCGTCCATTATATACCTGACTTAAATCTGTTTCGAATGTTCTAGTACAGTCCTTCTAAGATCTTCTATTCAAGGTTATTACCCATAAGTTGAATTAGTAACGCTGTCAAATACATAAATAAGTATGGTATCGGCAGGATGACACATTGACGGCCTTGACACAAACCAATAGATTAAAATCCCACAATACAGTTTTAAAGGCACTCATGTTGGTGTATCTGCTCTTTAGGCATTTTTATTTTCGTAACAATATTTAATTTCAGTTACAAATACAAAGTTCTTTACAAGGCACAAGGTAATGTGTACAGACACAACAACTAATTTTTTAACGAGAGCAACATACTATTAGTATATATGTTGTTTTTTCTTGTGTCAAAAAAATTATTATAAATTATATTTTTGACAAAATACACCTATTCCTGCATTTACACGTTAGATTATTATAAACGATACCGTGCAAAAAACACAGAATTAGGTGTAAAATAAAAAACGTTTGACATTTATAATAAAATACATCTGAGCCTGCTTGTACATTGTATTTATGTTGCATACGATACCATATAAAAATCATGTAAAAACAGTATTAGGAGTAAGCTAAATAAGACTATTGACAATTAAGTAACATGCACTAAATAAAAAACAATCAGGCGAATCAGCAACACCACCTTCTTAAATAAGCCTCGGTGCTTTCCTCAGATTTTTCAAAATTTTAACCCTAGGATTACCAGTAAACATTAAACTGCTGAGTACACCCTGTTGGTCTGGCCAGACCACAGGACGGCTTTTAGTGGGATTTTGCTTATAAGCATTGTTCACAGTTATAAGATGTTGCCAGAATCGGTTGGAATTTTTTTGTGAGTGTTGTATGTATTTATACATATATAGCGAAATTTAATCAATATACCTAAATATACATATAAATATACCTATAACAAAGTAAACAAGAAAAACAAAGAAAAACAAGAAGAAAACCCGAGAAAAATTTATTTAAAAAAAAATATATTAAATTCATGTTTATTTCATAAGTAACTTATATGTATAGCGTGTTTTTATAGAGGTATAGAACTTTAAGTTGGCATTACTTTTCAAGATGGCGACCGATTTAACAGCTGTCAATTGATTTATTCTCAGTTTGAATGGGCCCAAAACGAGATTACCGTTGTTCCCGATTTTCATAAGCGAATTTTGTTTAGCGATAAAGCGCACTTCTGGTTGAATGGCTACGTCAACAAGCAAAACTGCCGCATTTGGAGTGAAGGTAATCCTCAAGTGTATGTGGAAACACCGTTAAATCCAGAAAAAATGACTGTTTGTTGCGCTTTATGGGCTGGTGGAATCATTGGTCCGTACTTTTTCAAAAACGATGGTGGCCAGAGCGTTACAGTCAATGGTGATCGGTAAGAGGCATGATTACTAACTTTTTCATTCCTGAATTGAATAGCCATGATGTCGAGGAGATGTGGTTTCAACAAGACGGTGCAACATGTCACACAGCTTATTGAAAGACACGTTTGGTGACCGCCTAATTTCACGTTTTGGACCTGTGAATTGGCCTCTATGATCTTGTGATTTAACACCCCTAGACTACTTTCTGTGGGGCTATGTAAAGTTATTGGTCTATGCGGTAAAGCCACAAACGCTTGACCATTTGGAAGACAACATTCGCCGTGTTATTGCCGATATACGGCCACAAATGTTGGAAAAAGTCATCGAAAATTGGACGTCCAGATTGGACTACATCCGCGCCAGCCGTGGCGGTCATATGCGGTCAATCGAATAATCCATCGTTGTTTTATTGCAACTTAAATTTCTATACCTCTATAAAAAACACCCTTTATAAACTACACACTAAGCCATTTTCTTATTATTGCTGAGCTTGGTGAGCATCGCAAATGTAAGATTTTCTTTCTTTTCCATATTGTAGGCACATAAGTTCACTGCACGTTCCACATCGTAAATGAATTTTACGTTAAGTTTTCAATGTTATATTGCACTTTATGCATAAGGGATGATAATTTGTAAGTGATGGAAATCCTTAACGTTGAACAAGTTATGGTGTTAGAAGACAGAATATTTGAAAGTATATATAAAAAACATGGTTCTTTACAGCCATTATAAATAGCTACTTGAATATACATTTAATTTAGCCATAGCATTTCTAATGTATGCAAAACGAATTACTAGAGGACAAAACAAGTGGTCCTCACTCATATTAGCCAGGTAACAAAGTTTTTTGGCTATGTATATATTCTCTTCGTGAATATTACAGCCAGTGTTACTAAAAGAAAACAAAACCCTACCAAAAATATTCCTGATATGCACCAAAATCAACTGCACTTGCAACCTTTATTACATAGTCTCTCAATTTTTTTTATTGATATATGTATTTATTGATATTGCTTTTATAATTCCTGGAAAACTATAGGCTTGTTCAATAACTTTACTTGCAGAAACTTGCAACGAGAGAGTAAAAAAATTTTTTGCAAAAAATTCTCTAAATTTTTACTTATTTCTTAAATTTCGCAAAATTTTTTTAATTTGCAATTTTTTTTAGAAAACTTGAAAACACAAAATAGCTTTTTTAAAAATTCTTGCAAGTAAAAATTTTACCAGCAAGAATTTGTAAGAATTTTTTGTGTCTCAATTTATTAATCTCTTCTGTAAAAAAAACGAAAATTAATTTAGCCTATCGTTGAAACGAACATCAAATCTTAAAGCAATACTTGTGTTTTAGTATTTACAGTGGAGCGAAATGCTCCGTCATGTCCCAGAACGTTGGCTTAGCTTATCTCCAGTAATCGAAAACCCTTACGAAAACTACTTATGTAGCAATAATTTTTTTTTGTTTCAATAGATTGTCAGTTTTTTTTCAACCAATTTTTCGAGTACATAATGAGGTAGCCTTTTAAATATTGTGCTTAATATAAATACTTTTAAACGAAGAGGATGACTTAGTTGTTAATATATATCAAATTATCAAGTGTCTTAAAGACAAGATACTGCAAATAAAACTTTTATTGATTTGTAGCTTGAACAGTCGTTAGTAACGAATGGTAGTAGCGATTTCTTGACATTGTTTTCTTTTAAATATCGTGGTGATATGGTGCCCACGATTCCTTAGTTGGTTGAGTTTCACATTTGAAAACACCACAAACGACAACAAATCTAGGAAATCATACATCTTCTCACTAGTGAGTACCCATGTACTTGGTTTTAGTGTTGAATTTTTTTCATTCCAAGCACAATATTCCACTAGTGCTGTACGATAATGTCAATAATTTCAGGCGCTAAAATTTCTTTGAAAATGTTTGTCGAACTGGGCAAAATCTAGTAGGAACGGGAGTATTATGTGCAAGTAGCCTGATATTTGGTGGTGGTTCTAGCATCCACAATATACCAGCTTTACTCTGATAGCCTGCACCAAGTTCATCATTTACCTCCTCTACTACTTCTACATCACAAACTCATCAGCACATTCAGTGTAAAAATTTTAGTTTGTTCATCAGAAGCATTACCATAATCAAAAACTTCTCGAACATAATTGTTGTCATTATCTTCACTGCATTGGAATGGTTCTTGTTTAACATCGCTATTACAAATATGTATCATCATTCGATTTTGTGCCAATTCTATTATGTTATCGTTTGACTTCAGAATATTGTCAACAACAACAACATAATAGAATTGGTATTTTTCATGATCGTGCATGCACAAACAAAAAAAAAAAAAATCTTGTGGTCTAGCAAGACCAATAAGGGTAATTTAGCGTACTTTTTTTGTATATGAAAATAAGCCCCTGTTCCTATGCTCCGGACGACCCAAAATAAATCGCATTCGATTTAGAACGTGTCAGTTATAGATATCGATAATGTAATTTTTTAATTTGCTGTCCCATAAAAAATATCTCACTTTAAAATCAAACTTGGTCAAATAGTGGTAATTTTAATAAATAATCTTTTGTAGATCAAGGTCTTAAAAGCTGAAATATTTTAATGTAATGTATGTAATCAAAGAAACATTTGCACTTTGATATTAAAAAAAAAGAAATTTTTACTTCTTATTTGCGTTTTGAGTTTAAAGACAAAAAATTATATGTAGCGTGAAAATTCTTGAATCAGTCATTTTGCTAGTTGTAGCACAATGCTATACCGCAGAAAAATTTTACAAATTTTTCACTTTTTATATAAGTTAAAAAAATTTAAATTTTACCTTAAGACACCATTTGAAGTGTTTACTAAAGACAACACTATTAAAGAACAAGTTTCCATATTGTTACACTGATCAACAAATCAACAAATTTTATTTTATTTTATATATATTTTAGAGCGATTTTTACGGTTTGTTACAGATATGTCACATGGGGCTATAAAGGGTTAAAAGCGAATATATCCAATATATTTTATTACAATATAAATAGGGTAACAATGTCAATCGTTCACATTTCTAATAAAATAACTTTAAAATATTTCTTTAAAAGCAATCTTTTAGGTTTTTACATGATTATCGTTCATCTTTTGCTGGTATAAATCTGTAAAATGAAAGCAGCTTTTAACTCACGTACTGAAAAGATATGAATAACTATCCATGAGAAAAAAACAGGCTCGGGTAAATACAACCCTGCCTCTTGAAGAGTTTGAGTTTATACCGTCTTAATAGTTACAGCGAAGGCAACTTTTACAGGAAATTTTTTATCCTCATCGAAAAAGTTTGATTCAGAAAGCGTAAAGTTAATTCGGGGTACGAGTACGGTTTTATCGGAATGAATAATTTTTGCAGTACTTACCCAAGTGTGTTACCGTATAGGATTTAACATTCAAATTTCTAATTAACATTATAATTGCATTTTCGTTAAAATAAATTTGTGAGGCGGTTAGTCGGATGGACTTAATGTATTTAAAAATTCTGTTGGGAGCAATTGAGCATTGTCTCCTTCCGCCTGTTGTACAGAATTGAAATAAATCTTTCCCTCTCCAAGTAACAAATTGTAAAAAATATATTTAATAATTTTTGTATAATCATCGATTTTTGGACAAAAAATTCACATTGAGTAAAATTGAGAAAGATTTTGTTCTGTCGTTTATCAGGGGTTAAAAATGGTGGTAATAGTTGTATCAAAACTATAATAACTGTGCTTCAAGTTTTTAAATGCTTAATGCTTCTAATTAACATTATAATTGCATTTTCGTTAAAATAAATATGTGAGGCGGTTAGTCGGATGGACTTAATGTATTTAAAAATTCTGTTGGGAGCAATTGAGCATTGTCTCCTTCCTCCTGTTGTACAGAATTGAAATAAATCTTTCCCTCTCCAAGTAACAAATTGTAAATAATATATTCAATAATTTTTGTATAATCATCGATTTTTGGACAAAAAATTCACATTGAGTAAAATTGAGAAACATTTTGTTCTGTCGTTTATCTGGCTTTAAAAATGGTGGTAATAATTGTATCAGAACTATAATAAGTGTGCTTTAAGTTTTTAAATGCTTCGTTATTGTTGAAGCTTCTAAATCACCGTTACCCATTTTTGCCCACCATTCCGTAAAAGAACGAATATTTGATCTTACATTTTGAGTCAACTTTTAAGTTTTAACATTAAGGGCGATCCGCACACCGTATTTCCAGGCGAAAATCTCCATTTAATTGAATTATGTTTTCTCCATAAGAGAGGTTATTATTCACAATGTCCTTTAAAAGGCGATCGATAACGCTTAATACATGGGTACCATTGAAATTTTAGCTAAGTGATGAGATCAGTTTTAAAAAGGAATTGTGCATTCTTTGTGTGATAACGAAACGATGACATCGACGTCTCTATGACAGGTATACGTATTTTAAACACGAATGTGATGTTCGACCCCCGGTAGGAGATAAGCTGCAATGCCGGTCCATACAACTGGCATAATGTTTGACATCATTTGATCCTATATATGAGACGGCTTAGTATTTCTATAATTGATAAAGCAAACAGTGCATTGCCGACAACATGCAGTAGTAAAGAAAATTTTTGCAACCGTTATAAAAGCCTTTGGGAAATGATATATCTGATGACGAAAAGATGTTTAAAAGCATTTACTTATTTTAATCTAAATACCACGTTTTTAAAGTTATTTGTGAACTTATTTCTCGAAAGCAATTTAACTGTTAAACTTTAACATCACCTGACACAACAATAACCTAAAATAACCGACAACATTCAATGGTAATAAAGATATTTGCAACTAACAAAAGACAACTTTCAGTTATAATATACACGCAATTCTGTGTTTACACGATCTATTTTTACACGATTTTTTGAAATAATACGGTCTAAAAATAAAATCTGTTTCCTTTTTATACGATTTTATTTGATATAGCACGGTTTGAAAAGGCTATTTGATTGAAATTTCAAAAAGATTATTTTTGCATTAGAAATTGGGTTATATACCTTTTCTTCATTAATTTCATTGTTCGCTTTTATTTCAGTTTCTGGACCGCGAAAATTTTATATTTAATCCTAGAACCATAACCTTTTTCTTATACATAAACACTAACCACTAGTCGAAACGAATTACATACATTTATAACCGATTTTTTCCGTGCCAATGTACAATATGTCAATTGTATTGTTACAAGCAGCTTTTTAACTTTGTTTTGAAGAAACAAAATATTTACCTTTTTTATTTAAGAACAAATATTTTTTTAAATGTTTATTTGGAACATATTGTGGGAGACTACTGAAATTAACTATTTTAATTGACAAAAAATTAATATTGAAATCCACAAGTTCAGTTCATTTTAAAGAAAATAAACTAAACTATAAGTAGATAAATAAAAATATATTGTTACGTTTTAACCTTTTTAAAACGTTTGAGTTCATTTAAATTACGTTAAAATAAAATAAACACCGCTTCATTTTGCTGTTCTACAGTTTTTATTTATTCCACTATAACTTATATACTGTTTGTCCTAATACAACACTTAATATTTGCTTATACAACACTTTTATTTCCGCCTTAACACAACTTTATTTATTGACAGCCAAACGACAACTAAGCTATGTATGCAAAGCATTCTCCCTATATACCTAGTTGCATACAGTTTGGAAAGTTCCGGAAATATCTCAAATGATCTCAAATCCTCTATCCGTCAATTTTAAACGTATAAGATTTCATTACCCAGAGATGATTTAATTAGCAGTGCTTCCAGATACACAAATAAGTATGGCATTGACAGAGTGACACAAAGTATATCAAAGTCCTACAATTTAGGTGTTTTTATTCTCGTAACACTGCCTCCCACTTAAGCCAGTTCTTTCTTCCCATAGCTTGCCAGTCACTCTAGATGTACCACTTTCATTTTTGATCGCAGGCTATTGTTTTTCTATATTCTGTATACCACATTGATTAACCTCTTATCTACCTTATAAGGTCTATCCCAGTTAGTTTGAAGCTTGGGAGATAATCCTTTCTTCCGTTGTGGGTTGTAGAGTAGAACCAGTTGTCCTTTAGCATTTGTTGCTCCATCATACCTGGCTTTCAACCTATCACTGGCCATTTCTTGTCGTGTATGTATTGTTTCATAAAAATCTTTGTGACTTTCATTTTTCTCGGCATTACCGAGTAGTGCTCTTGATTTGTATTGTTGCAGTTGACTCTGGCTTGTTCTGACTGTATCTTTAGCCGCAACACAATCAGTGCAGTTCGTGGCAGCTTGCTTGTATCCAACCCAATAATAACGCTGTTTTCATTTTTCAACTATCTTTGCCATGCAAAGATACCCTCCGTTATGTTCCTTATAAGCCTGATTCAAAATTTCATTCACTTTTGAGGAAGGAACCACTAATATATTGGAAGGTGTATTACCGTCTGCACTTTCCCAGTTTCAGTACGGGTACTTATCTATAAGCTTTAAACTATTCCATTGAGCGCAATAAGCCTTTATTAGTAGGCTATCTGCTGAAATCTCTTTACTGGTAGGCCGTTTGTCTTTTTAGCTGCTATTATCTTTGCCAGTACAGGGTCTTTTCTCTGAGCCGTTGACCAGTCCCCGTTAACCCCCAAACGTAATTGTCTGATGTTGATAATGGTCTCTTTGGCCTTATCACCTGTTTTATCAACGGCTATCTTACACTTGTTTTTATTCCTTTCACCCCTGTAACAAGTTTCACTGTTACGTGGCAATCCTTTCATCTTACACTTGTTTTTATTCCTTTCACCCCTGTAACAAGTTTCACTGTTACGTGGCAATCCTTTCATGTCACAGTCACTATTATGTCCAACCTCATTTAGATTACGGCGTTCATTTATTTGTTTTCTGTTGTGTATAGGCCCATCTTACGTGGCTCTTCTCTATTGGTAGGGTGATAATTACAAAATGTTTCGGATTTTCTATAGCCAATGTTTTTCCATTTGTCATGTCTCCATGGTGACGCAAATCCTGCACTTCTGAGCGGTGCCCTACAATGTCTTTTAAAATGACCGCTCTTGTCACAGTTTTGGCACCTCATTTTTGGCCTTTGCTCTTTTTCGGCCAAAAACCGCTCTACCACGTCTTTTATAGCTGTAATGAAATCTTCTTTGGTAGATACAATTTTTATGATATACACTTTAAATACTTGCGGTTTAGATATCTCACGATTGGTCTCCTGCGCTAGCGTGAACGCTGCGGTATATGTCAGTGTCCCTTATACCATTGGTGAATGCTTCGGTATTAATTTGTTCTACTAGTGGGTGTGTCTCCCTTGGATAACTAAGCTACACCAATCTCTCGACTTCCATTACAAAGGCTTGCAATGATTCATTAGCCTTTTGCATTCGACATCTTTATTCCATGCGATACAGCTCTCGTTTAGGTTCATCGCCAAATTTACGCTGTAGCGCCACCATTAATTCGCTGTAATTGTTTCTGCTGCTGGCTGGCATGGTTTCTAGAATTTCCGCTGCAGCACCTCTTAAGGCCAAAATTAGTTCAAGCGCCTTCTCTTCATCATCCCATTCGTTTCTGCTGGATATATTATTGAACTGAAATTTAAATACGGATAGGGGTGAGCTACCATCAAAGCAAGGTGTGTTTATTCTGCTAGAAACTTCTGGTATAATACGCACTGGTTCTTGTTTTTGTCACCGGAGACTGTTGATTTTCTCCTCTATTACAACAAATGTTTCGTCAACCGTCTTCTCTAAATTTAGCACTTTTGCCTCGACTCTAGATACTCTTTTGCTGAACGTCTCATATATTTCCTGCAACTTCTCTGTTATTTATCGTATTTCGGATCTACAGGTTTGTAGTCGCTCAATAGAAATTTTCTCAAGTTTCGTGTCAATTTTGCCAGGAAGTTCTAGTTTTCAGCTCTAGAAGTTTCTTGTGCCTTAGCCACTACATTAATTTTTTCCATAAGTTTTTCATTATCACCTCTAGCAGATTCCTTTACCTGCGCCAAAAGATTTTCGTTATCAGCTTTAGAGGATTCTTTTACCTGGGCCAAAAGCTTTTCGTTATCTGCTTTAGATGTTTCTCGTACTTCAGCCAAAAGCAGAGCAGCCAACAGCGAATTAACGGCCATACTAGTTGTTGTTGTAGGGACACTTATCTCAGGATCATTCTCATCGTCAAATTCGTCTCTGAAATTCATCTAACAGACATTTTTGTAATTTCGTTTTATTAACGGTTATTAACGGTTGTTGACAGCTCTAATTTGTTTAATGCTCGTTTGAGCCTATCCACTTTAAATTCTTGGAATTTCATTTTACTCCGTTTTATTTATATATTTTTTATATCTCCTTATTTTTATTTATTTTATTTTGTATCGCAATCTGACACCAATGTTACGTTTTAACCTTTTTAAAACGTTTTCTTTCGTTTAAATTGCGTTAAAATAAAATAAACGCTGCTTTAGTTTGTTGTTTTAGTTTTTATTTATTTCATTATAACTTTTATAATGTTTGCCTTAATACAACACTTAATATTCGTTTATACAACACTTTTATTTCCGCTTTAACACAACTTTATTTATTGAGAGGCAAACGATAACTAAACTACGTATGCAAAGCAGTCTCATATACCTAGTTGTCTCATATCCCCTATCAGAGATGATTTAATGGCAGTGCTGCCAGATACACAAATAAGTATGGCATTGACAGGGTGGCACAAAATATACCAAAGTCCTACAATTTAGGCGTTTTTATTCTCATTTTTTATTAGCATTTGTTGCTCGCTTCTTCCGTGTGTTTTCCTTACGCTCTTACCATATTTCGTGGATATTGATTTGTCGTTATAAAAAAATCATATTCATTATGTATATAACAAAATATAAGATTGAAAGTTAAAAAAAGACACAATACTTACTGAAGAAATGTGAATGCTCACTAGAAGATAACCAATGCGACAGAGTGCAGAAGAGTTCAAGTTGATCGTGCAATCAAATAAAAAGCTGCATATGAAAATAAAGGCGATGTTAGTCGAATCGACTAAGATTACGGTTCTAGTGTTAAGTATGTTACTTTGAGGTTTCTATTGTCTTTTGTTTTTATAAAATAAACTGTGCATTAAATAAACTTACAAATTTAATTTCATATTTTGTAATGAATCATTTGGTTTTAAGTAAATTTTTTATAAAGAGTTGAATCCCCTTCGTTTTTATGTACTTCATGTTTTTTTTACACTTAAAACAAACCCTTTACTGTTTTTATGATGTACAGGCAGCGTCAAAAAAAGTGTACACCCTTATTCTCTAGAATTAGATTTTTGTTTTAGTCCTTAAACGTGCGTTGAATTTAAATATATTCGGTCTAATTCATAATATATACTTATTTTAGGTTTTAGTTTACACTGGTCTACAAAAAACATAAATTTTTTTGGCGTTTAAAGAGTTATTCATAACTTAGTTGAGAAAAAAAAATTTTTTTCACGCAAAATCAGAGCAATTTTTTTTTCAAAAAGTCTAAAAAATTTCTTGGAATGAAAATTTTACATTTTAAGTACTTAAATTAAGGCTTAAAATGTTGAGAATAAAATAAGCTATAATCATGAAAATCGGTTGGCCATTGCTGATTTTATTAAAAAATAAATGCAGGTACTTAACTTCGATCTTGAAAACCCAGGCATCATTGTATTCGTAACTAAACGTACTTTTCTAATGAATTCATAAGTATATAGTGCAGTTTATATATAAAACAGCGTTTAAAAATATCTCTAAGCTTGAACAATTTAGAATAAATTGGATATTATATGCGTTCACTTAAGCAATGCACACGGATTCTACAAGTTTACTTAAGAAAAGTATATACCGCTTCTTCTTTTTTCGATATCTTCTAAACATCTTAAAATCAGCTAATATTCGGCAGTTATTAGCCTATAAGTTCCTGAAGATACGATAAACCGGGTTTTTAACCGTAACTCAGGATTTTGGAGATATTTTGAAAACTTTAAAAGAAGATTCTTTTCTTACTCGAGAGCAACTTAAAAAAAAAATGGTATCACTTCCGAGGTATTTTTACTTCATTCTTATTTTTGGCATAGTTATTTGTCTTGTACACTTTTTTGACACGTAAAAAATAGAGTACTTTCGTTTGTGTTGTATAACTATAGTTGTTGAAAGAATTTTCTTATTATTATTTATAGATTTTTAAAGTCGTAAAAACAATCTTAAAAAATATAAAATGTTTAAATTCATCGCATTTTTAAAGACTAAAATATAAACTCAATTCTAGAGAATGAGGGTGTAAACTTTGTTATGAAATCCCGCTTCCCGCGCAGGTATTCAGATTCCCGATTTTTAAAATTTTACGCAATAGTTTTTAAACTTCAAAGTTTTGATTTCTAATACTTTATGTGTGTATGTAATAAATAACATCGGCTAATATGAGAAATGTATTACATATAAGCTTTGTATATTAATTGTTTTACTGTATAGTGAATGATAGTTTTCTAAATACAATTAGTTTTTTTGGTTAAAACAAACGGTTTATTTACCTTTTTTACTTAATACATTTTTATATTAGTTTTGAATATTGTGTAATTTAAAAAAATACAGATTAAATGTACAAATGTGTTAATAATCATTAGTACAATAGTGTTACGAAAATAAAAATACAACATATCAGCGCTTTAAAACTATAATGTGGGATTTTGGTATATTTTGTGTGTCACCTTGTCAATTTGACAGCACTGTCAAATCGACCATCTTTATGTTACATTTGAATTAACGGATATGAAAGTAAAAGATGGTCGATATATCCGGAACCTTCCAAACAGTAGGCAATTAGGTATATAAAAGCGGCTTCTTTACCTACAATTTGATAGCACTCTCAAATCGACCATCTTTACGTTACATTTGAATTAACGGATATGAAAGTAAAAGCTGGTCGATATTTCCGGAACTTTCCAAACTGTAGGCAATTAGGTATATAAAAGTTTACTACAGTTTAGATATCGGTTTGCTGTCATAAGATAAAGAATAAAACATATATTTTCAAGAAGGGCTACCTGTGATGAATTATTATCCCTTTTTTTCGTCCACGCACACATCATAGTTTTATGAAAATATGTTTTTTGTGGAGACTTAAGAGAATATATATAAATATATATGTGAGTACGCAAAATAAGAAAATCTAGACTTTTTCATTATTTTTTAAGGTTATACAGACTAAATTAATCGACCCATGAATGTTTTAAACTATGAACAAAAACCGGAAATAAAAGTGTTATATAGGCGAATATTAAGTTTTTGTATTCAGATAAACTGTATAAACGTTATAGTGTAGTAAATAATTAAAACTGTAACAACAACAAAGTGGTTTAATTTTATTTTAACGCAATTTAGTTAAACTCAAACGTTTTAAAAAGGTTAAAACGCAACAATTGTAATATGTTTTTTGTTTTATAAATGAAATTAATTGCCTTATGTGATTGCTTTAATACCAAATGCTTTATTTTTGTTGATATGCTATTTTTTTCTTTTTTTTATAAAACATTGCTTAAACCAAAAATTTTGTTTTGTTTTCTTTGTCCCGCGAAAATTTGGTGAATACCGCGATTTCTCGCTGTTTTTAAAGTTTCTCCGCTTCTTTGAAAAGTGAAATTACAACCCTAGTTATGATAGAAAAAGACGTTTAAAAACAAATATCGAGTGATTTTTTAAGAGCTTTAGGATTTGATTAAAAAAATAAATTTAGAGAAATGTATGAAATCTTTATTTGAGACGATGTAAATGTTGGCCGCGGCAACGCCTCAAAAGGCTCATAAGCTAGGCATACTTTTTCTAACATATCAGACGCAATTTCACGAATAAATTCTTCAATATTGGTTCCAGTGGGTCAACCGTTGCGGGCTTAATCCTAAAGACATGAGCCTTAACACAGTCCCATAAAAAATAGTCTAAGGGTGTTAAACCGCTCGATATAGGCAACCACTTGACCGGCAACAAACGTAAATAAACTATCGCGAGATTTGAGCGTTTGGAATGAGCCGAGTGAGCTATATACCTTCGATGGACCAAAGGGTGTCAGCTTTAGGTCTTTAGTTGGAGAGTTTGTGACGATTGGGGGATAAGTGACCATAATCTCATTGACGTTATGATCACTTGTCCACAAAGGACCAGGGAGACTGTTGGCGTTTTATGATGGTGAACGCGTGACGTTGATTGGGACCGTTATCGGTACTGTGTTAGGGAGGCATTGTCATTGGTGCCAATTGAAGACTTAAGGCTACTGACGATTGACGACCAGTTTGACAAGATTGTCCGAACGGCATCTGCGGTGAATGGCAGAGATAGTTATGCCAAGCCCAAAAGGGTCAAATGGTGGACCCCTGAGCTAGAGACGATGCGGCGGCACGTTCGACACCGTCGGAGGCGTTTCTAGAGGGGTAGGCGTGCCAATGCTGAAGATCTAGCTCAGCGTAGGGCTGAGTATCTTGGCAGCCTTAAGACGTACAAGGACATGATTGTTACAGTTAAAGAGGATGAGTGGAGGAGATTCGTACAGGACAATAGGGATGACCCCTGGAGTAAGATTTACCGTATCTGCAGTGGTAGAAAGTGTAGTAGAGGTGGTAGAGGTGTCTTCATGGAGGGACTGCACGGACGTTTTGTTGGGGGTTTTCTTTCCAAGGGCGGAGTCAGTCAGTTATCCTCCCCCTCCGGTGGCGATTGCTGATCCTCCAAACTTGTAGAGGTCGGAAATAGATGATTGTATTTGTCGAGAGAGAAGCAGGAAGTCTCCAGGATTGGATGGGTTGACAGGGAAGATGTGTAAGAACATCGGGAAGGCCATCCCTGAATACCTGGAGGTGGTGGATCAGTGAGGGCTATTTCTCGAAGGCATTAAAAAGTGCTCGTGTTGTGGTGCTTCTTAAGTCGCCTGATAAAGTGAGGAGTAATCCTCGCTCTTATTGTGGCATCAGTCTCCTGCCAGTATTTGGAAATTACTGGAAGGAATCATGGTGTACAGCCTTAAGAAATGCTACAGCGAGAGCACTTCATGTTACCAGTTTGGTTTTAGGGAAGGCAAATGCGTTGAAGACGCTTGGATGCATGTGAAGAGTTCTGTCGAACAATCGTCTTCGAAATATTTGCTTGGGCTTTTCATTGATTTCAAGGGTGCCTTCGATTATCTTTCGTGGGACAATGTCTTACGAAGGATATCGGAGCTGGACTGTTGAGAGATGGGCATCTGGCGCCACTATTTCGAGGGTAGGAAAGCGGTTATTGTTGAATCGAAGGCCGGTCGTCTCGTGCTGAGCTGGAGAGGAGCGGTGCTCAAGCCATTTGTATCGCTTATGAGTGAGGTATAGAGATTGGTGTAGATGTCGCAGTGGACAAAACGGTGATGTTGTTGCTTAAGGGCACATTGTCAATCGGGCGACCTCCACTCATTAGAATTGGTGACAATAGCATTCGTTATATGACTCAGGTCAGGTACCCCGGCATAGTTGTGGGAGAGCTTATGAGCTTCCAAGCTTATCTCACCCATGTTAGGCATAGACTGGCAGCCATTGTTGGAAAGGTTAGGCGCATACTGAGAAATGATTGGGGACTCAGCACGCGTGCCGTCCGTATCATATACAATTTGCTCTTCGTTGCTTGTGCAGCGTATGGGGCTTCTGTGTGGTACAAGACGGTTATGACTGTTGTTGTACAGCGGAAGACTCTCAGGCGTCAGAGAATTGCACTCTTCACATGTGTCCTAGTGTGTCGAACAGTCTCTACCGATGCTTTGCAAGTCCTTGTTGATGTACCACCGCTTGATTTGGAAGTAGTACGTCGTAGTATTGCTTTCAGGGTCAAGAGGGAACTGCCACTTGGAACGGGCGATTGACTTTCTGCTTCGGAGCTCGCTAACGGGAGAGATAGGTATAAGGCCCATTTGCAGGGGTGCCTCTTGGATAAGTGGCAGATGAGATGGACGAACAGTAACAAGGGAAGAGTGACTTATGAATTTATTCCGGACGTTACGTTCGTACAGGAACACCCTGACGTTGGCTTCGGCTTAAGTCTGGGGTTCTCACTGACGGGGTACTCAATGCATTTTTGCATCGGACTGGCCAGACTGAATCAGCTGACTGTCGGTGTGAGAGGGGGATTGAGGACCGGAGGCATGTACTGACCTCATGCCCGAACTATGATAACGTTAGGGATTTAGATAGTATGAGTATCACTCATACTAGGGGGTGTGGAATTTAAGTTGGGTATTGTTGAACGATCGTACTTATGAGGGGCTGGGCGTTTTTGCCCTTTAGGTCTTTAAGCGTAGAAGGACGGCACTGTTAGCGGAGGTTGAACCCACATTACCATCTTAGCGGTATCCTGGCTGGCCTTTTCTAGCTCGGTTTCCAGGTGGTGTGATGATAGTTGATGTGTTATGCTGCTTGTTGTTTGCTGCTTGCTGTTTGCTGATTTCTGCTTTGCTGTTTGTGGTCTTAGTTCGTAACTGCCGACCATGGGTGTGTTGTATTGTACTGGTCTATCCTTGACTGGTTGTGTTTTTGGTTTCGTATATTGTGTCCGTGGCGCACGATGTCACTTTGAGTTTTCTCGTGAGGGTTTATTGTTGTGTTGTTGAGTTGTTCATGTTTCTTGTTTACATCATCTTAGTCACCAGTCCAGCGTCGTTTGGGACTTACACTGGTAGTAGTATTTATGCTACGAAGCCTGACCTGAGGCTTAATTCTGGTACCACGGGTGTCGGGAGCCCCAGGAACTTCGGTTCCTGCCCGAATATGGTGAGGGCTCTTGTGGGAGCAACGTGATGGCTGTGGTTTAAACCCAAATCGCGTGGAGAGCTATTCTGGCTCGGTGTGGAGTTACATTTTGACCGGGTGCCGTAACCCATATATCGGTAGGAGTTTAGATACTGTCCGGCACCTTACCAAGGTGTGGGGTCGTGTCCAAATA
Organism: Wohlfahrtia magnifica; assembly: GCA_023159175.1. Lineage (NCBI taxonomy): Eukaryota > Metazoa > Arthropoda > Insecta > Diptera > Sarcophagidae > Wohlfahrtia > Wohlfahrtia magnifica. The sequence continues at coordinate 54,166 of JAKWBJ010000311.1, forward strand.
ACATGACTTTGAATTGGTACTCACTGGTGATTTTAATCATAGGTGGGGGACGCATTGTATTCACTCGTGCTTTTGGCACCGTGAGGTAACGTCTTAGGGCAAGTACTCGCGGTAAGCCACTGACTTTAATAATCGATGGTTCGCATTTACTGAAGAATTTTAGAAACAAAAATATTTGCTAAGCCATCAGATATTACAAAAAAGAATGTTCGCAATAGTTTACTATTAGCAAAGAAGTCTCGAAACTACTTTCGGATGTCAATTTCATAGTTCGCTTCCTTTCATTTATTTCCCATGTGTTTCGACCAGAGCAAAAATTGTACACTTAAAAAGTGTGCTCGTGTGTTTGTCCTCAATTGTTGATATATTATTCATGTGCTTATTTTCTTGAAACCTCTTTAACAGTTAAAGATTGGTATCACTTGATATTATATACTAAACGAGCCTGTATTAATACACTTGGCATAACAAACACTGCATAGGCAACATCTGTAGTGAGAGTATTTGCAACAAAAAAACACCTTTTAGAAATACTATATACATATGTATGTACATACATTTATATTGATGATAGTTAGTATAGAAAAAGACGTTAAAAAATAATTGCTTGTTTTAGTCTAAATGATACGTTGTTTATATGTTATTTATTCATTCAATTCATACAATACCACAAAAACAAGTCTTATGTTATGGATAGCATTGGTAAGCTAGTTGTGCGTATGAAAATTTACTTTTTTTCTCAAACAATCCCACTACTCACTTACCCACCCTCACCCGACAACGGAGGGCTCGTCTCCATGGCGTACAGACACGTACACACTATATACAAGCGGATACAAGCAAATAAGTTATGGCAACGAGAACACGAATCAGCTATAGAACTCTATCACAAGCTGAACACAAAAACAATTGATATACATACTTAAAGGTAACATAAATATACATGAATCAATTATGAAAATACATACAAAATTTACAAATTAATGTTAAGGTTGAATTAGCCGAAAGGAAATGTAGAAGCCGTAAATGTAGTTGCGTCAGCTGATCGCTTTTGTTATATGAAAAGCTATAAATGTGCTTTCTTGACCGTAATGTAATGTAACTGTAACGTCCCAATCTGTTGAAAATAGAATTTCACGGCAACGTAACATGATATTTGTCAAGCAGAGATGGGCTGTTTGTATGTGGAATATTGGGGGTATTTTTACTCTTTTTTCGGTACTTACGTTTTTTGGTTAATACATTGTTTGTTTGATTCAAATTAGTTTTGTCAATCGTATGTGCTCTTTTGTAGCAAAAGTTATAGGCTAGTATGAATTATAAATTATGCATGTATATTGTACGTTTATGCTAAGGATTGCAAAATAATTGTACGTAAAAGTGTATTAGCTACGTAACAATACACATAATAGATAATATAAATAATAATAAGAATAAAAAATATAAAAGTTGTTTTTAAGATTAATACATTATATAAATCCAGTAATGTATGCATGTATGTGGAAAACCACAATTATAACCTAATTATATATAAATGTTATTCTTTTATTCTGGTTTTTCGAATTAATCAAATATTAATAACTATTCAAGCCTAAGATATTTTTAAATAAATATTTCTTTACTTTTTTATCGATATTTCGGCTACTTTTTTGTATAGCTTCGGCAGAAAATATGTAATTAATTATATTCATTTGTAATAAATTACATATAGATGTATATATTTATCGATATAAAAATGAATTACTTTTTATTAATTTAAATATGAAAGTTTAAAGTGATGTCTTGGTACCATTTAAATAATTTCCGTACTTTTTTAACATAATTTCAAATAATGTGCACATATTCAAGTGCCATCAATGTCTTGAACAGCTGTATTTATTTTTTAATACACACGTGTTCGTGTTTGATGTATGTATACTTAAATATTTGTGTTTTCTTCTTAATTTAAAAGCACATGACACGTTTTTAAGTGTTATATAGGTGGCAAAACCTGAACATTGACGTTACATTTAGATTTACGATTTCTACGGTCGGCTAATGAGACCTTTAGAAAGCAAACTACGTTTAATATTACTGAAGTCACAGTTAGAATCAGTAAACTTATAATGTAAATTGTAATCATAACATAATCTACGGAAAGAAAATGAACTCGCGTAATTTGTCCTAAGTACAGAAATCAATTGCAAGAGGATGATAGTGCCGAATAAATCTTACAGGGATACTAATATTCAGATTAAGAAGTAGGAACTCAGAATCAATATCACCCGCAATAAGATTTCAAACAAAAAAAAAAAAAAAAAAAAAATACACAAAACTGCCCTCCTACGCTCTAATGTAGGAAGTTCTATCAGTCCCAATCTAGCTCTATACGAAGGAAATCCATTAACATTATTCTGCTCTAAGCCACATAAACAAAGTAATAAAAACTGCGTCTGCGCGGACTCAGTTGAATCGATATGAACCCGATAAAAAGGATTCAAAACAACACAGGCATACTCCTAAAACGGCCTAACAAGCGAAATGTATAACTGTCTCGTAATACAAGGATCAGTGAATCCTCTAGACCATCTTTTCACAAAGCCAAGATCAGCCCGAGCCTTACTAGTCGTCATAATAATATGTTCAATAAATGAAAGTTTCTTACCCAACAACACGCCTAGATCAAGATAGGTAGTAACGGTCTCTAACAGGGAAGAATTAATTATATACTCGAACGGAAATACACTCCTGCAGGAAAAAACCATTATTGCATTTACGAAGGTTGGTATCCATTTAATTAATTTTGCACCAACCAACGAAGACATCAATACTCCGCTGCAGACAAGTCTGAACAATACCATCATTAGATACTACATAAGAACACTACAGTCAGAAAATACCCCAGGAAGGCCAACAACAAACAACAAGAACAAAACCGGACCCAAATGGTTACCCTTTCGAAATAAAACTCTCTGAGTCCTCAAAGAAAAGTAAGAGTCTATGTCTATGTCTAGAATGTCAGTGGACAGCAATTTAGCACATTTTGCAAATTTGTGTATACTTCCCTAATTTTTTGCTTAAAATCTTAAATTGGTTAATTTTTTGAATGTTTTATTACAAATGTTTTAATATAAACCATAAAACAATAAATAAAAATAGATCTAAATGGTGCACAAAGCATAACGTGAAGTTATTGATCAAGTAAGCTCGAGAGGAATCATCGTTTGTGGCATTCCTTTCCTATTAAACTGCTTAAAAAAGGTGATATACAACATATTAGTTCATATTCAACCCCGTGGCAGATACAAATTTGTTAAATAGTGCACTAGGCCTAGAAAAACAACTCGTAAAATGGACTCATTTACTTATATGGTTTTAGTTGCACGCCCCTTTAAATCCTCAACTCAAATTCAAAATGATTTTTCAACAAAATTCTGTATCGGCATCTCCTCGCAAACAATTAGAAGAAAAACTTCGCTTGAGTGCAATGTGGAATATAAGGCACACGTGTCAAAAAAGAACTTGAGGTCCGGAAATTTATATTGCTGGAGCATACAGTCAAGCAACCGCTCTTTTGAAAAAATGGCCACTATAGCGACGAATACTTACTTTCTCGATTTTGATCTGACAGAAAATGTTATATATGGCTTTCTTCAAGCATGCAACACAACCCTAGGTACACATCAATGGCCGTAATCACACGAGAATAATTTATTAGTCTCTCAATTTTTGTTCTTTCCAAAACACACGGGATGAATCAAGATGTATTTAATAAGGTGACCGTAGGATAAAAAATGATCGACTGTCGAGTTGTCAAAAGTAGTTGTTGCGACGCCATTTTTGTGCGGGGTTGATATGTAAAAGGTACACTGCGTCAACAGTCAGTTTGATTTCCGTCGTGTTTAAAATATAAACTAAATTTGGAAATTTAAAGCAAAACCATTGAGAGTGAAAATGGTTTATTAGAATTTGGAAATTTAAAAACAAAAATATATTATATAATAAATAAAACAAAAAGCTAACTAAAAAAAATAAATAATCTGATATATGCTATGTGCTTATTTCGTCAATGGTAACACTTAGCTCATGTCTGATTTGACTGATAATTAGTTTTATCCTTCAGCTGAACGAATATGGTTGTGTATTCGCTTGAACAACGCTGGGAAATATTACGACATTACTTTGAAAATCATGGTAATGTTGCAGAATCAAAAATCATCTTTTCAGATGAAGCTCATTTTGATCTTGGCGGGTATGTAAACAAGCAAAATTGTTGCATTTGGGGCACAGAAAACCCGCACGCATACATTGAAAGGCCGATACACACAAGACGAGTCACTGTTTGGTGCGGATTTTGGTCCAGATGCATAATTGGGCCATTTTTCTTCGAAAATGAGCAAGGAGTGGCTGTTACAGTCAATGGAGATCGTTATCGGGCCATGTTGAACGAATTTTTGTTCACAAAAATTGAAGAGGAGGATATTAGCAACATTTGGTTTCAACAGGACGGCGCTACGTGCCACACAGCCGAAGCTACACTCAATGTTTTGCGCCCTGTTTTTGAAGATCGCATTATCAGCCGCAGAGCTTATGTCGTTTGGCCACCTCGGAGCTGCGATTTAACACCGTTGGACTATTATTTGTGGGGTGCTGTCAAAGATAAGTGTTACACCAACAAGCCAGAGATAATTGACGCTTTAAAGGACAATATTCGTGAAGCCATTGGTGAAATACAGCTGCACACAATCGATAATGTGCTTAAAAATTGGACCGATCGTGTAGGCTACTGCATGGCCAGCCGAGGCAGCCAACTGAGTGAAATTATTTTCCATTATTAACCGGAAGGATTGTACTTTCAAATAAAAAAAGAAATTTGAGAAAATATTCAGTAGTTTTTTTTATAGCATTTAAAAAAAAATATTTCGCGGACCCTTTATAATAATATATTATATAAAAGTTTTATTTCTAATATATCATATAAACACAATTAAAAAAATAAGCGTACTTGTTCTCTTCGCAAAAAGAAGAACGTTAATGGAGTTAGTAATTTCTTCTCTACACCTAAGGACGATAAAACAGAGAGAATATGTGGAAAAGCATTCTCTGAATATTCCATTTTATGACGGTAATTTTTTTACCATGAAATATAACCCGAGTTGGCCGTGGAGCTTGTCTTTTGCTAAATACTGTCCCAATTGCTGAACAATTTTAAAAGAGCATAATTTCCCCAGGAGAAAAAGAAATTTTAGTACCAGATTATGTACACCATTTTAATCGTCTGCGTCCAAAGAAAAACAGGAAAATAGCCAGTTTTTTATGACTTTGACTACAAGATAACGAAAGAACCGTTGAACTTTTTTTTAAGGACAATTTTCTCCGAAATATTACTACCTGCGATGCTACCATTTTATTGCGGTTTTTAAAAAGTAGAATTTTATTTCAGCTATTTTTTTAAATATTTAATTGGACCTATTTTATAGGAAATTTTTTGCCCATATATATCAATACCTGCTATGTCACCATTCTTTAACATTCTTTATTGCATCCACTTTTTAGGAAGTTGCAAGTGTGTATTTAAAACAGAATTTTATTCCAAGAATTTAGTTTTTGTTTTTAGAAATTGTTATATTTGTGAACATCCAATAGCATTTAAAAATTACATTGCATTTCCTTTAAAATATTTTTTAAAACGTTTTTTCCAAAATTTCACTATTTATAACAAATCTATGTACATATACGCCATAACATATTGTTACAAAAATCAGGTATTACATTGCTAAAAGGAATAAACAAAAGTCGCAAAAACAACTATACGTGGTGTTTACAAATAATTAAATCGACAACAAAAATTAGCAGATATAACGTAAATAAAAATAAAACGTCAACAAGAAAAACTAACAGAAAAGAAAACAAGTAATAGACAATAACAAACAACAACAAATAATAAGAGCTGCAAGAAGTAGATGCTTACATGCGCATGGCTACGTAAGAACTAAGAAGAAAGTAAAAAATTGAAATGGAATCTACTTGAAATATAGAGAGGTTCAAGAGCTTTCGAAGTATTGTTTACTCAGCCATATAAAAAGCACATCGGTGCGAACTATGAAGTAATAAACAAAGCTGACGCCGACAGGTATTTAAAATAATTGTCTACTGCGCATGTACGTCACCTAAAATTGCATATATTATATGAAATTTTAAGGAAAATTGTGGAAAAAAAATGTTATTTTTTTCCATATGTAACATATAAAAAATTTATTTAAAATTGTTAAATAAGTTAGTGTTTATCCGAACTAAATTATTACACCCATATTTATGTAAAATAAAATATATTTTAAGTATGTTTTAAGAAATTTGTCGCATGATAAGTTTAAAATAAATAAACTTCAAAATCATTTTAGGTTTCATTAAACCACACCGACTTGAATCTTTTTGATTAAATTAAAATAATATTATTAAAACAAATTAAAATTAAATTTACATTATGTCAACAAATTTTGTCAGTATACATATTTTTGTTATGGTAAGCAGTGTCACTCATCGATATTGTTCCAATTTAGAAGTTTCTCGGCTATTTATTTATTCTCTTCGTGAATATTACAACTAGGGTTGCTAAAAGAAAAAAAATTCTACTCAAAATTTTCCTGAAATGTGCCCAAATCAACTGTATCGCTCTTTTAATTTAAATATCATACAGTATTTATTGATTATAATATTATAATTCCCAAAGAAAATTTTTTGTTTTATTTTTCTATAAAATAATTAAGAAGTTGGAATAAATTAACAATGCTAAAAAATCTTGTATAAAAAAAAAAATTCATACGCTTTGTTTACATTATCTCAAACGGTAACCACAATTACAACAAAAAATATGTGTGTGAGAAACAGAAATATATCAGTGGCTTGTTAGCAGCGTTGCCGTTGTGACACTAAAGTATCACTTTTGACCCTTTTTCACACCAATGACACTTTTCATGACCCTCTTTTTAATGTATCGCTTTTTTACGCTTTTTAAAAATTAGTAAAGGTTCAAAATTCTTTACGCAAATTCTCAGTAGCTTTTATATATGTATGTTGTGTATATACATAACATACATGAGTGTTGTGAACATATGTATAAAAATTGCATTCGATATTATTTTTACAACAACTGACTTTTATGCAACTGTCATATTCTATGCATACCTATTTTTTTCATATAAAGTTTGACAATTGTGTAAAATGAACTGATGATCAACTGCGATTATGCCCTAATTTATGTATGTGTTTCGGTTTAAGTTTTGACAGCGAGAAGCTTTTATATATTTTATTTAGTAGATTTTCATTTAATTTTGCAGTTTCACGTGCCATCCATATACGCATATGTTCATATTTGCAACAAAATAAATACGAATGGACAAGTAAGTATTGCATTCTCAAATATCTAATTATACTAACTTGTGTATAAAAATATATTTGTTTGTTTGTGGTTAAATCAAAAATAGACGAGCAGTAGGCTTCATCAAGCAATATGGAAATCCATAAGAAAACTGCCTAACATATATTATCACGGGTGTTAAAATTTTATGTTGAAGAATTTTGGAGTAAAGCGAAACTACGATAAAAAATTGTAAATATTTAAAAATAATGATTAAATATGGCTCTATAAAATATAAATTAACCATAAAACAAATTTTAACATTTTTTTTGGAGATATTTAGTTACCTAATACTGCAGAGATGTATACTTTTCTGTGTGCAGAAAATTAAATTTAATACTATGTTATGCAAAAGCTCATATACTTTTGTTTTATTTTTCGCCTAGATTTACATTATATCGTTTTTGAAAGTTCAAACCTTATAGTTCTATGTAAAGTCCAGTTTTCGAGGGGATATGTCAACTTTCCTGTGCGACTGTATATTCAAATTTATATGAATTCGTTACATACATAAATAACTACTCTGCCTCCTAGTAGTGCTTCCACTACAAGAATTTTTAAAACTATTACTGATTAAAAATAAACTTACAAACAAACTTAAAATATAAACTTGTAAATCCATGCTTTCTTCTCTCAATTTGCTCGAATCGTGCCTGGAAAAATGGACTCTGAGTAAAGAATTAATTAAAAAAAAAAGAAAACGTATTTCTAAAAAGTGATAAACATTATCAAGAGTTTTAGTAAAAGTAACTTCTTTCTTTTTGATAATATGAGAAGTGTTAGTAATAAGCTACATAAATTTATGCGTTTTAACTTCAGTGTATTTATCATTTTAACTGTTTCTCTCTTTTTGAGCGACGTTGCCCTAAAGGTTATATTTTCTCAAAGTGCTTATTTTTGAGAAAGAATTAGTTACTTTTTAAATAATACTCAAAAATAAAAAACCTTTAAAACACATTCATTATTTATTTTTTATATGACCTTTTTTGATTTAATTATAACCTGGAAACGTTTTGGTATGGACTCCATTACGTTTTTGCAGAAGTCTACACATTGACATTGTATGCTTAAGCTTAACCTACACATGCTCTATTAGGCTTAGTGGGGTGCCCAGTCAAGTACTTCGAATCCGTAACTCTGAGTCCAAGCTTGGAAGATGAGGTCCGCAACACTTTTACCCCAAAACTTAACACATTTGATTACCCTATATATCCCCATACACCCACACATTATCATGTTACCGCCTCCAAGCTTCATAATATAATTTTTTGCTTAAATTATTTGTAAAAGTCCTCGAAATTTAAATATTTTTAATACTTAAAATTATTTTATAAAAATGCCTGAAACACGTCAATTAAATTTAAAAAAAAAATTAAATGTCAGTTTAGTTTTTAAGAAAAAGTTTTACGGCTTAAGCGTGAGACGTAATTAAAGTGAACATTACGTATACGCAACGCTGTGCCTTAATAAGTTAATAAGAAAGAAAAAAAAGAATATTATTGTACAAAGTTATGTTATTATACATTTTATAGCCGAACACCTCAATTTAAGATTTAATTTTATTATTTTTATTACATTTTTTATTTATAGTTAACTATTGATAATTTTATTTAATGTATTAGTGTAAAATACACTATTTTGCTTTAAAAACAAAACAAAAAGGTCTATGCTTATGTCACGCACACTCTCACTGAGAGAGAGAAAAGCTAACGGACCTGCGCAAAGCGGAATCTCTTATTATTTGATTCATGGGTGCGAACAACAATCAGTTTATTTGGTGTGAACTCAGCGAACGCGTTATTGGGTTGACCTCAAAGTAAAGAGAGTTTAGTATGGTTAAACTCTGGTTGAATAGGTTGTGATCGAACATAAGTTGTAACTACGATCGGATTCGAAGATCTTTAGGTAATCAAGTAATTTTTGTTGTTTACAAAGTTGTAAACAGAAAAAGTAATTAAGAATAAAAATTGTTATTGCTTGTAAAATGGTTATTTCGCACTGTGAAGTTTGTTGTGTTAAAAACAGAGACCCGATAAAAGAAAACAAACTTTGTCAAAGCAAAATTTGAACGTACAGAAGCGAAACAAAGTTTAAAAGAAAATGTAAAAGAGTTTGTCAAAGTAATTTACAAAGTAATTTAACAGTAGCTTAAGTAAGCAAAAGTATATTATAGTTAGGCCTTTAGTATTTTCTGCACTCATTTGATGTTCGGCTTTTTAAACGCACACAGTTCAAATAATAATTTTAAAATAAACGCATATATGGTGGGAATAAATAATGAAATACTGGCAATTATTTTATGTAGAATTTTAAGTACGTGCAATATGGAAGCTACAGCACTGCTACTATAAGAAGAGTCAGTAAACAAACCCAGATCTTGTTGTAGGTAACATCCAGTTTCTCCTCAAAGAACACAATTTGTATGACGATGCAAAAGCGTATACTTCATTCATACGCATGGACCAAGAGTGTTTTTTTGGAAATATTGGATTTTGTAAAAAAAGATACTATATTAAACGGTCTGATACATCTATGAGTAAGTGTTTTCCCGTTGCGTAGAAATTGGCTGCAACCTTAGGATTTTTAGCTACAGGGGAAACATTCAGAAAATAGCAAATTATCTGCATCCTATTTAAGCTCATCTATCATAGAAGTGTGTTCTGCAATTTACAAAAATATGAAGAATGAATTTTTGGAGGTATGCATATGTAAATTCTCACCTTAATGTGTAAAGATGGTAAGTCCACTTTTCGCCAGATATAAAAAATATTAAGCCCAAAAAAAGATGGACAATTTTGTATCCTCCCGTAAGATTAAAAATGGGAATTATCACGTTTGTACGTTAAGATGACGGTATGTATATTTTCTTGATTTTTTTTCTGTTTTTTAATATTGTGACGACAAAAGTCAGCCGACTTCGTTTCTGGGTCAAAAAACTCTCATTTTTGTTATTATTCTTTGCATTATTATTTTTACCAGAATTATTGTTGTAATATAGAATTATTTTATTTTTATTATTTCCCTTTATAGTATTATTAGTAACATTTTCATTGTTATTGTAATATTGAATTAATTTGTGTTGTTGCATTGAATTTTATATACAAATGGTATTTACTGTACTTTATGTATTGCTCTTTTTGCTGAATACTCAGAGAGTAGGATAACGGTGTTAACACGTGATCGTGTTATGTTACAACCAGTTGCTTGTTGATTGGATGCTTGCTCTCACTCTCGCGACCACGAATATGTTCGGTATGATGTTGCAAACATCAATGTAGGTGTGAGCGTGTATGATTTTATACCATTGCCGAGGGTATAATATGGCAAACACTCCAAACAAAAAGACAGCTGGTGTTCAGCTTCAAAATGGTAAGGTTTAATTTTGTTTGTGGTAATCCGAGCAAGACTATAACGCCATTTTGATGTAAATAATATTACTGGCTCCAGTATATTATTTCTGGAATCAACTAGTGGACAACGGGTCGAGATACCTCGAACACCATTATGATATCCGCGGTGACCAATATATTTAGCTTTCTCCAAACACAGCAGGACTTGACGTTGACTAAGGAAACAAGGGTAGAGCTCTGTCGTAGTGCGGTAAACCACTACGACCGAGAAGATACCTGGTGACCAAGTAACCCGATCACCATTGGGTATCCGTGGTGAGCGAGATACTCTGCCATCCCTGACTTGACCTTTTTTATATAAGACCAGCACCCAGGGGATGGCCCCTACTATTGCAGTGCATTGTGCTGGTACTAGGAAAATAGGTTATTGGAAGGACAACAGAGGGAGTAGTGTTTATGGACGTTAGATTTAAATTTACTCATGTCGTAAGTGGCAGGAAATACTTTCGCTGGAAGATTATTCCACAACCGAACAGTGCGACCAAAGAACGAATTCTACCTATAATGCGTTGTGCGATTTACTGGACAATCAACTACAAAGGGATGCGCTCTACGAGAAATACGAGTACTACGTAAAAATATATGATTTTTGGGAATTAATTCCTTAATTTCGTTAGAATACATTCCGTTATAGTACCGATAGAACAATGAAACACACGCCACATTGCAACGGTGCTCCAATGAATCGATAGAGTTGGCTACCCAAACCGTCATTGATGAGCATCTTCGCCCTCTCCTCTACGCGGTCGAGAAGCTCCAGAATAGACTTTGAAGCGCCGGCCCATACATGAGAGTTGTATTCCATTTTGGGTCAGATAAAGGTCTTGTATATATTAAGGAGATCAGATGGAGTGAAGTATTTCTTGTACCGTCTTAAAAAACCAAGGCACTTGAATGCTTCTTTCGACACTTGAAATATGTGATCATTCCAACGAACGTCACAGTGAATTCTCATGCCCAGAACATCAAGAGCATCTGATACCTCAATATCCACTTTACCCATTGACACAGATGACAGCACACCACCACGCCTGTGTGTTAAAAAACAACATTTAGTCTTACGTGCATTAAAATCGACCCTGTTCGCACGACCCCACTCGGAGACCTTCACCAGGTCACTTGTGAGTGTGACGTTCATATTCATCCTTCTTACCCCAACCTCCAAAAGGCTCGGTCTACGATCAAAAGAATATGACTGACAAATGTTGCTGTCATCCGCAAAAGAGTAGATAGGATTAGAAGTGAGAAGAAGAAAGTCGTTAAGAAATATTAGAAAAAGAGTAGGAGAAAGAACAGAGCCTTGCGGTACCACTGAGTTTACCCTGAAGTCGTAGGATCAGACCCCATCTATAACCATTCTGATAGAGCGATCTCTGAGAAAGCTCGATATAAATCGGGAGAAGTGACTACCGACACCAAAAGCATTAAGTTTCGAAATGAGAGCCTCGTGCCAAACTCTATCAAACGCCTTTGAGATATCCAGAGCCACAACCTTACTCTCGCCAAAACCATGAATGGACTTGTTCCACTTCTCCGAGAGCAACGCCAGCAGGTCACCAGTAGAACTGCCCTTTCGGAAACCGTACTGACGATCGCTAAGTAAATCGTTGGACTCCAGATATCCCACAAGGTGGTGATTAATCATACTCTCCATAACCTTGGAGAGTGTGGAACAAACTGCTATTCGACGGTAGTTCTCATGGTTACTAGCCTCGCCCTTTTTGCGGATTGGCGTTACATTAGCAACCTTCCAGCAAGATGGAAAAATACCGGCGCGATATGACGCACTGAAAAGGTGAGCTAATGGATGCGCAAGCGTCGAAGAGCACTGCTTCAGGACCAGTGCTGGTATGCTATCCGGGCCAGAAGACTTGTTAACGTTGAGATTTGCAAGGACCCTTTTTACAGCACGAGCTGGAAAGAATATACTAGGCATAGTTACTGATACTCTTTCAAGTTCGGGCAGTGGTTGAACGCTCTCCGGCAAGTGAGAATTACTTGCAAACATTTCGGCCAAAAGGTTTGCCTTTTCAACCGGGTTCGTGAATGTGTGGTCATTCTTTATAAGAGAAGGAACCGAACTAGCGTTGTTCCTCAGCCTTTTAAAGAATGACCAAAAGTTTTTACTTCCCCGCGTAAAAGTAAGAACTTTAGCACGAAGGCGCTGCTCGTATAAAGCCTTTTCGCGTCTAAGTACTGCGGCACATGAAGATCTCGCCTGTTTGCGAAGCAAATCAGTGTGGGCACATTTGTTATTGCGCCAATTCCTGAATGCTTCCGAGCGTTCCGTAGCCATGGGTGGAACCTCGCGAAGAGCGGTGGACGAGAATGAGGCAGAAACTGTACAATGATCCGAATTTCCGAGAGGTGCAAGAACCTCATCTACATACTTTTCAGGGTGTGTAGTGTGGAAAAGGTCGAGGGTATTGTTCTGGTGCACATCTACACACGATATATGTGTAGGTTCATTCACTAATTGTGCAAGGTGATTGTGCGCGGCAAATAACTCAACGTATTGGCCTTCTGGAGTTGTACGGCCTGAATGGCGTAACCAAGACGAATTATGAACATTGAAATCACCAGCAACAACAATTTCACTGTTCGGATAATTCGAAAGGATACTCGATATTGAGTCGGAAAGAGAGTCGAAGCCAGATATGGTAACCTCTCTTCCCGCGTTTGGGCTTCTATACAAAAACCCGAAGTGCAAAAGATGTGCCCTGATTCTGAACTTAACCCATAGACAGTTAAATTCCGCATCATACATGCCAAGAGGTTGCTGGCATTAGTACACAACTTCATTGCGAATGCACATAGCAAGACCCCTATGAAAATTAAAAAGGGACAGACGGTGATACTCAGGGATATGAAAATCCTGTGGATCAGCATTTTCAGAAACCTGGGTCTCACATAAGGCGAAAACATCCGGCCTATGGAGACAAATGTGCGTATACACGGAGAAAAAGTTCGCCCGTAGCCCACGCACATTGCAGAAATCAATCCGAAAGCGTCCTGCCGTTACGTAAATTCAACCAAATAAAAGAAAAAATAAATGTATAAATTAACCACGAGTAAACAAAAATCAAACAACCCCCTTCTGAATGCGTACGACAAGGAAATGGGTTACTGCTGTCAGTGTTATACCTTCACCACTGAATAATCCAACTGCAACCCCTCCAAGTGGTTCGCACCCAAAGGTTTGGAAAGGAATACTAATGGGAAGGAAAAGCACTATTGCCGATGGTGGGGCACATAATTAAATTCTCCCCTATGGATCAAACAGTCCTTCATTTTGCCGATGTTTAATCTTGCCCGTATTCGAATTAGTTATTGTCAAGTGTGTGTTTATTTTTTATGTTAGTGTTTTGTTGTTTGTTTCATTCCAATAATTTGTTTTGTTATTAATATTTTGTTGTTTTCGTTCTTATTGATGATGTTGTATTTTCTTGTTTTATTTATTTATTTTAATATTGTTGTTGTATGTTCCGTTAGGATTGTTAGCCATTTTTGTCTATGTTCCACAATTCTCTTTTGAGAAATTGTTTCGTTGATTTTTTGTTGGTTGATAATTTTATGTTGTTCTTGTAAAAATATATTTTTCTTTTTATTTTTTAATTTTTTTATTATTAACTGATGTATCGTCAAGAGTTGCGACTTTTGGTATACGTATGTATATACATATATTTTCTGTTATTTTTTTTTTTATGTTCACTTTTGTGTACTTTTATTGTTTATCATTGTTATATTTTATTTTGTAATGTTGCACTGTTTATATTGATTGAGCTACGACAGGGTCTGATATAGTTTACTTGTTTTTTTGTGGGAAACAAACGTTTGTTTATTATAAGCATGGTCAATAAAGTACGAACTAATTAATAATTTTTTTTTTTATAATTATAAATAATAGTTTTCTTTATTTTCTCTCCGACACTGGACCCCGCTAACCTACCACGGCATCCGAGCGGAAAACGTGTTGTAACAATAATTTCATTAAATGTTTCCAGAATAAAAAGAAAAATGGCTGCAAGTAGTCAACGAATTTGAAAGGTTGTGGCCCTTGATAGGAAGCATATTGAATTCAAGCCAAAAAAGAAGAGAGCCAATTTATTTTATAACTATAAAGGATTTACTAGTATTGTCCTGTTAGCTTTGGCAGAGGCTCATGGGAATTTTTCGTACATTGACGTTGGGGGTAATGAACGAATTTCCGATGGTGGAGTTTTAGATCGTTCTGATTTGATATATATAGTAGAGAACGATTCCAATTTTCTGGAGTCAAAAGTTATTGGTAGTAACAGGAAACTGCAGTATGTCATAGTGACCTATAATGCTTTCCCAAATGGAAAGCCTATGTTAACGCATTATAGTAACTCGAATTTGTCCGAAGACAATATTATTTTTAATAGCAGACTAAGCCGTGCTAGGCATAATATTGAGCGAGCTTTTGGTATTTTGTCAAATCGATTTCGTATACTCCAACCTCAAATCCAACATGAGGAGGCCAATACGACTATTATACGCAAAAACTATAAATATACAAAGATGTTCCACTGCCATTGTTCTGCTGTGGCGAATGGCAGTAAGACTACTTCCACTTGAGAATCAAATTTCAAAGAGAGCTAATTATTCTCAGAGAACTTATTCTTTTCATATCTCAGCATTAAATTTAAATGTCCGTTAATACGTGTGTGTATGTAGAACGCAAAGTGTGCAAGCGTAAATTTTTTCAAAATAATTTTCTTATGTGAAAATAATCAAAGTGAACGCAAATGTGACCGGTTGAGCAAATGTAGGGTAAAAATACGCATTTTATTGTTGGACTAATGAAATTATATCGATTCACACCGAATTAAAATGTAATTTTTATTTAATAATTCTATATATGTATATGTATATACTTACAAAATATCTGTGAAATTAAGTAGAAATAAAACGAATGCTTTTATTCTTACATATTGCTATATTGTATTTATCCTTTTCGTGCAAGTTAAATGGTTAAAATTTTTAATTAAAATGCGTTAGCAAAAATGTAAGGTTAATGTATAATAGGTCATTTACACCTGAACGAAATCTCGTCAATTGAATTTGAAATTTTGTACAAAATCGAATGCGTTTACGTTAGACTTTTTGACATTTATCGAGATTTCGTTTTCAGGAAAGGATTGCCTTTAATACCTCCTAATTGTATGAATAATATTTGTAAATTGTTATGCCGAAAAATCATATTTTCTTCAATAGATCTTGTAATATAAAAAAATATCTTTTAGTTTTATTTTGCATGTCATTTTTCTTGAACAGAGTTGTATTTTTTAGTATTCTTAGTACCAAAAACAGTGTTGCATCAATAAATTTACAAGATTTCAACTAGATTTCGACAAAATTTCGTAACGAAGTAGACTGTGTTTTATATGGGAAATCTACTAGATTTTGATCGAAATCTCGTAAGTAGTAGGTTTCGTTCAGTTGTAAATAGGCTATAAAGAATATAAAATATGCGTATGACATTTGTTTTATCCTTATTAATTAATATATTTTTTATAAGATAGATTAGTTTAGGAGGTTTTTAGACTAACCTTCTCAATTTTCATGGATTTTCGCTTACTAATTTTTAGAGTTCGACTATTCTAGCTTAAACTTGTTCGAAAAAAATTTCTAAATTTATTTCCTGGTAAGAAGAAAATTGTATCCTAAACTTTAAACATTATTCGGATATACAATCGAAATGTGCGTCGTTGAGCTGCACAATTATCCAAGAACTGAGACAGAACAACCTAACATGGGAAGAGGCAAAGTCAACAGCTGTAAACCGTGTTAGATGGAGATGCTTTGTGGAAGCCATGGAGGAGTAACGGGAGAAAAAAACAATATGTTCGAATAAATTTTTAATGCCATATGCAAAAAATCTAACAGTAGACTTGTAGTGCACGTTAGTTACAACACACTTTAAGCTTAACAAACATTTGTTAAAAAAACGTATGCAAAAACCCTGCATTAGCTAATGATTGCTTTTACTTAATTTTAAATTTTCATGCTGACAATACCATGATTTTTTTGTGTTAGCGATACAAAAAAAAAAAAAAAAAAAAAAAACGTATGCCATATTTACTAGTCGAACCAACAAAATTGTTTTTTCATTAATTTGATATAAATCATATTTTTTAAATAAATCAGTTTCAGTTTTCATTACCTTTTTATATTATATTTAATGCTATACATATTTATTGCAAAAATTATTTAAATCGTAAAAAATTAAGAAAATTAATTTTATTGGTGGAATAATAAATACCCAAATAACGAGCTTTGTGTAGTTTTGATTTGATGTATATCTAAGCAAAATCAATGTGCTTAAATAAAAAAATTTATTACAAAAAATTAGTTTTAAAAGAACATGTTTAGAACATTGGGCCGATTTTGATAAAGTGGGTATATAAATTGATATACATACAGTGGGGTCTAAAACTAAGTGCTTATAAAAACTTTAATACTCAATCAAATGAAACAAAACTTCAAATATTTACATATTTATATGTATGTATATATGTATGTATGTTTTCATTGTTCAGACTTTTACAAAAAAATTAACAATAGGTGTGATATTCAAATACTGGAGTGGGTACTGGAGTGAGTACATAGCTTGAACATGTTCCTCGAAATCAAATTATATTTTTCCAGGCGTTTTTTACTATTGCCCAAAAATTCTCCATTGGATAGGAGTTTTGGCTTTACGGCGATCACAAACTTATCTTAAATTTCTGTTACAACAGTCATTATTTGACAATTTTAGCGGTCTGACTTGGGTCACCATCTCACTAAAAATGACTTTTTCTTTTGAGTAAGGGTTTATGCGTCCAAAAAACCTTCTATTACATGCTATTTTTGCTTTTATATTAAATATTCATAACATAAATGTTACTTTAAAGTACTTTTAAAGTAATTAGCTTCCTACTTTAAAATTTTTAAAGTAAACATAGGTTTAACAAAGGTATTTTAAGCTAATAATCGTTTTTGCATACGACATTAATGAATTTTGCTTAACAAAGGTTTAACAAAGTTTGTTATATTACTTTAAAGTACTCTTAAAGTAATTAGCTTCCTACTTTAAAATTTTTAAAGTAAACATAGGTTTAACAAAGGTATTTTAAGCTAATAATCGTTTTTGTATACAACATTAATGAATTTTGGTTTGTTAAGTTTTTTTTGTATATGACCGTTAATGTTTAAACAAATTATGAAATATGTATAAATTTTTTAAAAGAAAAAGTTAAGTAATTTTTAAAGAAAAATAATATTTGAAAAAAAAATAAATAATAACACTTGTAGCCGAAAAACGAAAACTTCCAACCCTGAATAAAATTATATGGAATATTATGCGCTAAATTCAAATCCGCTCAAATTTTTTCCATCACGCTCAAATTTTTTTATGTGCGTGACTAATTTTCCACCTTTAAATGCCCAAACATAACATATGTAATTAAGTAAAAGTATGTTTGATTTTCACGATGATGGTGGCAGCTTAGGCTTTTCTTGATGGTGTCTTTTCTGGTTTAAATTTAACCTGCTTTCAACACTGTGGTGGAGGAGCGTGTGACAAAAATCATCACGAATTCTACACCTGTTGATACATGGCACCACGCAAGTCGTGACTTTTTGCAACACGGTTGGTACAATATCCATATTTATTCACTAGTTCGAAAATCCATGCTTAAAAATCGTTCGAAAACCCCAATTGAATGAAACCGCCTACATATCTTGGATCGATATATGCCCTTGTCGAGTCTCATCGGGCGGTAGTTCCGGTTTGACATCTAGAATATTAAAAAACAATTAAATTTTGATTAGTTATAAGTTGAGAATAAAATTAGAGAGAGATATTAAAAAAAAAAAAATAATTGTAGAGAGATATGAGTGTGGTTCAATAATCAGGGATAAAATTGGAAATGGGGTTACAAAGTTGAAGCAGAGTCATCTTTACCATTTAGTAAAGGCAGATAACAAAGCTTCTCAATGGGTCGTGTTATCGTACCCGTGGCAGTTCTAATATCTGCTACACGGACGTTACCGTGGCTACTAGAATAAGTCTTTTCGATTCTCCGCAGACGCCATTCTGAGGGAGGAATAAATAAATCGTCCATTATGATCACAAGATCACCCGGTTCAAGCTGCGATGGGTATTTCTTCATTTGTAACGCTTATGCAAAGATTTCAAGTATTCCTCTTTCCAGCGTATTGAAAACTGATTACAAAGAAGCTTGAGTTTTTCCCGGCGATTGACCACGCTTAGTCTCTGGTCATGCTGGTCGGGAAAGCTCATGATGGGAGCTCCACGAAAAAAGTGTCCGGGAGTTAACGCGGTTATACCTTCTATTTAGGTTAGTATCGTAGAGAATTTCTCATAAGTGAATCTGTGAGAGCCAGCTACCTACCCAAATGAAATTTAAAGCTTTTGAAAGCTGCTTCCCATAGGCCGCAAATAAGAGGAACGCGCGAGGGTATAAATATCCATTCAAAGCCGTTTATGTTATATTTCTGATATATTTTGTGATGTTGACTTCATGAATGAATCGAACACACGTTTCAGTTGTCTCTTTGCGCCTACAAAATTACTACCATTGTCCGTAATTATATTGTTCTCGATGTTTGATCATAGGATAATACTCTGAGTGCTTTAGGGTATGAGGAAAATCTATCTAAAAAGTCTATTTCACTAACCGAGGTATGTAGACATTCTACTTCCTTATCTATTATAAGAGTTTTGGGAGCTATCTTTTTTTGGCCATTCTGTATGTGGTTTTGTGAGCCAAGCTGACCTTAGCACCACACTGCACTATTTTCCTCTGGTTTACAGCCTCTTGTGTCGAGATTTGCTGGATCTCAAAGCTATGCCGGACAACACATTCCGAAAATAGAAGCTATGGCGCACATATTCCCTTTTGTGACGTGTTGTTTATGAGATAGTAAGGTAAAAGAGTAGGAGAAACTATCTGTGATCGCATTCCACTTGGTGCAAAGGGGTTTTTTTAAACTTGTGTCCTAAAAGCGTAAAAAAATGAGTCATGCAGATATTCCATTGGGATATTCCTGAGTAGTTCGCTATCGTTTGCTGACATCTTTTTCAATGGAAGTCCACTTGATTTGAGTAATTCCAACAGTTGTTTTTGAGGCTCTCTTGCCTCATCCATAGAGTAACCACCTAACAAAATATCGTCCACATATGCCTTAGTGTGTTATATATCAATAGCCTTGTATTATTTGTCTTCTGCGTCAATAGCAATCTGATGAAACATACGAAGAGCGAGAAGTGGGGCGCAGTTAACACGAAATATCACTGTCTTTAGGTGTTAATCCTAAGTATGCTCATTTTTTGTATGTCTTCGTTAATACATATTTAAAACTTCGCCAGTTGAGAATGATTGACGTTAAATCCGATTACAGTGTGGAGCCTGTGTGTAAAACGTCATTAAGAGACTGACCGGATTTTGTTTTCTTACTTTTGTAGTTTTGTGATCGGTTAGAAAAATATTTTTTATCCGAAACTATTTCACGTGACGCAGTGGGCTACATGTGATCAAGCACTAAATATTCTTCGAGTACCTTATGGTATACCCCTTCAAGTTCTGG
Organism: Wohlfahrtia magnifica; assembly: GCA_023159175.1. Classification (NCBI taxonomy): domain Eukaryota; kingdom Metazoa; phylum Arthropoda; class Insecta; order Diptera; family Sarcophagidae; genus Wohlfahrtia; species Wohlfahrtia magnifica. The sequence continues at coordinate 74,590 of JAKWBJ010000311.1, forward strand.
AGTCTTTAGAGAATGTGTGCACCGAATCGTTCTGAACGCTGATGCTTTACCACAAATATGTGTCCTTATGCCCTCGATATTTAGATAGTGCTCATAGTCGTTGCCAAATATTAGATCTATTTGTGACGATTTATTGAATGAGGGATTTGCAAGTTCTAATTTTGAAATTTCTTTTGACTGGGAAACATCAAAACTGAATGTGGGGAGGCATTTAGTTACTCTTGGCAAAACTATAGCCTTTATAGGATTTCTTGTTTCTGTCATATGAGAGTATAAAGTGAACTCGCACTCCTTGTTAGCCGATTGCTCATGTCCGCCAATACCAACAATTACGAAATATGATTTCTGTAAGGGAGTTGTAAATGATTTTTGATCCTCTCATACAGGAATGTCCTCTAAGATCCAGGATCTATGACTGCCCGCACTGTAAAGAATTGTCCTTTAGAATCATTCTGCACCAACGCCGTTCGCAGAAGAATATTTCCAAAGCTAGAGGAGAAATTAGCTCTTATCTGATCTGATGTAAAAGATAAGATAAAATACTTGCAGTGGGAACAAGTATATTTGCTTTTGCAATTTGCTCTCAAGTGTGATAAGGCCAAACAATTATCACAATATTTATTCTAGTAGACGTTATCTACCATCTGTTGGACTCTAAAAGCTCTAAATTTGGGACAAGTCCTAAGAGGGTGATAATTATTGCACAGTTTGCATATTGGACCTAGATTTTTTTGTGAAACATTATATGTTTGCACATTAAGGAGCTTTTGTTTCTGAGACTTAATGAACTTTTTGAATTTCTTATGCTCGTAAGACGCTCAAGAGCTTTATATCAGTCCACTAGAAATTGGGACATATCAGACGATTTAGGGAGCTCACGAGTAGATTTGAGCGAGGGTTAAATTGAGTAATTTTGTTGAGATAAGCCGAATAAGAATGGATCCCAACTTTTGATGTCTACGTCAGAAGTGGCTAACGTTGCCAGATGATTGTATTCTCCTAATCGACTCGCTGTCTTCCAATCTTCCGCCTGGGGAATTTTGATTTGATTCTCTACGAGGACACCCTTTCACCGTAGCGAGTTTTTAGTGCATTCCAAGCTAGATCAAAATTTTCGTGATGTAAGGGATATCTTTTCACGATAGCCCCGCTTCAACTCTCGGTTTATTGCGAAGGTGGTACAGCTTCTTAACTGGAGTTAATCTTGAGTGATTTATATAAACCGCAGTAAATATATCACGGAGGAAGGCCACTGTTCGTAACTGTCCTTTAAAATTTCGGTATCGCATGGTGAGAGCTTAATACATTCGTTTGAGTCCGGAAGATTCATGCTCTGATAGAATTGCTGTGTTTAAGTTGTAGGCTTTGATTGGGTTGTTGGGTTGTTTATCATCAATTAATCCATTATTTGAGACCAACACTGATAGATCTTCCTTATTTCTGCTGTAATTGTGCCATCTCTGGATACCATGAGAGTATCCAGCCGTCCAGCCATAAGAGTATCCAGCCGTCCTCTCCAGCCGTTCGAATCTATGGTCAAAATCTTTAAGTTTTTTCTTCAGTAGGGATTCGGTGTAATCTTCTATTGCGGTTGCACAAAATGTGACTAAATAACCGCAGTTGAACCACAAATGCTCCTTTGAATTCCGAATCACGAGAACTAGAATTAGCCTTCATTGAGGATTATGATCTTTGGGGCATACAATAGGGTTGGGTATTGAGTTAGAATCTACGTGAACTAATAAAGATGATTGTAGGGGTCGTGTAAATAGATAAAATAAGTCCACAAATGATAGAAATGAGTAAAAGAGTTGATTGTAGGGATCACGCAAACAATAGGCTTGCTCGATAAAAATGAGAAAATAAAAAGATCGCACGTATTATCTGAGTTAGGTGAAGGGTACTCAAATGTTCAAAAGACGAGTGTGGGGGGTGAGATCATACGACAAATTGGAATAAAGTAATAATAAAGTCGAAATTTATTTCGACATACACTTCAATGTTCCAGAGAAAATAATGTTAATAATATTGATAAGTGCAAGTAATCGTTCACATAAAATTCGAAATTTATTTCGACTAATAGTTGAAATATAAATAGACAAGTCACTCAACTTGTTTGTCATACGTCTTTTTACGCACGTCTTCTGGAAACACAATATAACAGTTAAATATAAAAAACTTCAGTTTACAAATAAGTTTTATATTATTAAGACATAAAAATAAACTTAAAAGCATAAAAACGAAACTCCAGCTCAAAAATAACTTTTTTAAAGTTAAAGTACGTAAATAAGTAGTAAACTTAAACGGAAAATATACGAATGTTATCGACAGGAACTAACAGCCTGTTTCCAAACACTAACAAAAATTGATTGCTTTGTTTGTGTTTTACATATAAACAGACAAGTCACTCAACTTGTTTGTCGCACGTCTTCTTACGCTCGTCTACTGGAAACTGGCTGTAAAACTCACAGTTAAGTTAAATAAATTATTAAAAAAATACTCTTTTCAAGGACTGCACACAAAAATATTGTTACGTTTTTACCTTTTTAAAAACTTGTATTTATGAGTTCGTAGATTGTAGTTAAAATAAAATTAATCTTGTCTTTAGTTTTAATTAAAAATCCTTTATTCAACACAGTTATGTACACCACTGCTTGTAATCTTTTTACAGGCAAATCAATTCTTTTTCGTAATTACTCTGTCTGTTTACAAGTTTGTAAACAACAACAATTACTCGTAGTTATAACTTAGGTTCGATCACAACTTAAATTCTCTTCGACTAGAGATTAACCACGCTGACTTCAAACCAACAAGACTCGTTCGCTGAGTTAACTTTACTTAAACTGCTTCTTGTTCGCATCGACGTGCTTTTTATATGCTGAGTAAGCAATACATAGAAAGCTCTCGAACTTCTTGACATTTCAGGTAGATTCCAATTCTTTCTTTTAAATTCTTTTTAGTTCTTTTGTAGCCATGCGTATGTAAATATCTATCTCTTTCAGCTCTTAGTATTTGTTGTTGCTTGTTGATTGTCTGTTACTTGTTTTCTTTGCTGCTTAATTATTGTTGTTGCTGTGTTTTTTTTTTTTACTTTAGCTCTGCTAATGTTTGTTGTTGTAGATTTGGTTATTTGTAAACAGCACGTATAGTTGTTCTTGCAGCTTTTGTTTATTTTAGCGAAGTAATAAACGCAGAGGTTCCCAATCTTATTTTCGTAATAATATAAATCAAATTCATTAATAAAATTGAATTAGTTGTCTTGTTAACCCATTTTAAATTTGGAGAAATCGAAGTCAAAATCATCGCAGCGTTCCTCAATGTTCCAAGTTGGTTTATTGGTGTTGGAAGCTTACAGCTTGTTTCCAGAAGACGTGCATAATTTTCGACTAACGTGTGGCAAGCGAACGAGTACGTAATAAAATGAGTTTTTGTATCACGTTGGTCTAGCTTGCGCGAGCTTACGTCAATCGTTTGAGTTGTCTAACATGGTAATATTGTCAACATGTTTTTTTTTTGTATTTTGTTTACTTTTTTTCATATAAAATCATATTTGTTTTTATTAAAAGTCGAAGCCCAGTTAAAAATTAAATAGGCATAAAACAGCTGTTTTTGTTTACATAGGAAAATAATTTTTAGTAAGTGAAATATTTTAAATGCTTTAATTCATTAACAAAAATAATAACACTTGTGTTCAAAATGGATAAAGCTTGAGAAAACCGGCGAAGAGGAAAATGAAGTCAAAGAGGGCTTTTATAGCAATGGTGGAATACCCAGTGTTGTAGGTTGTGTCGATGGAACATACGTTAATATTAAATCACCTGGTGACAATTAAAACCACCTTTACTATAATCGTAAAAGCTTTTACAGCATTAAAGTAATGATTGTAAGATACTGTTTGTAGAATAATCAATTAAAATCTTAATAATAGTAATGCTTTATATGTCACCCAGAAATGTAAATTTGTTCAATTTATTTTTTAGATATGTGACCACAATGTGGTTATTACATATGTGGATGCAAGACATCCAGGGTCTAACCATGACGACTTCATTTGGGAACAGAGTGCAGCGGCTCATTTTTTCAAAACCAATTTCCTTAAAGGAAAGAGAAACACCTGGCTCCTTGGTACAACAACAACCATTTGTAAGAACTTTGCGAAAATATTTTTCTTATAGGAGATTCTGGTTATAAGTTACAACCATATTTGATGACTCCATACAGAAGCCCAACAGAAGCTTATGAGAAAGAATTCAACTAAGAGCACTGTAAAATAAGAAATTTTGTTGAAAGATGCAATGGTGTTTTAAAAAACCGTTTTAGATGCATTATGGGTCAAGAGGCTTACACTACAGCCCGGAAAAGACAACAAAAATTATAAACATTTGTTGCACCTTACACAATATTTGCATATATTACAAAAATAATTGGTTTCCTTCTTCGGAAAATTGCGATGATGAAGTGGGTGATGATTACAATAATTATGATGAATCAAGCTGTGAAGAATCATCAATAGCCAATAATATAAGAAATGAAATAGCGAGAAATCTGTCCTAAAAAGCAACAATAATGTATTTGGATAACATTTTACTTCTTTTATTAACTTATTAAACTTAACTAAAACACGTAAAATAAAAATTTAATTCAATTACTTAAAATTTAATTTTGTATTTCATACTATGGACTTTGCATATTTTTCTAATAATATTGTATGCCAAATTTTAATTTAAAAATAAAAAGTAAATAAATTTCTTTTAAATGCTTTATAATAGCGGCCATGGACTCTGCTATCACTTTGGTCGATTCGGCAATTACTTTAATTGCAGCAGCAGTAGTTTGGGCGGCTTCTGCTTGTGCTTTAATTGCATTCTTTACTTCTTCCTGAACTTCCAATTGTTTTCTTAATAACTTTATCTGCTCATCTTTGCCTTGTTCTCCATTTTTCTTTTCCGAATTGATTAACATTTTTTTGTATAGATGTAATTGGTCGTTCTATACGTGGCATTGGCGGTTCTGTTGGTTATAATCTATTTGTTTGTTTCTGGTGAACCTTAATTTTTTCAGAAGTTGTTGGTGAAACTACTGCTGCATTGTGGTTTCTAGGCGGGGTTGTAAGAATTTTACTGTTACTACAAGAAACCTGCAATGCTATGTTAGCTGCAGAGACACCAAAAGTTTTTCCACTCGGAGCAGCTGCTAAAGGAAGATGGCAGATTCTATCAATGTCCCTTACCATTGCAGTTATTACGCATGGCCCTCCACCAGTTCCTTATAGAGTTTTATTGTATTTTACAATTTTCTTTTTAACCTGCATTTTTGATCCTGCATATCTGTAATTGTATATTTTTTTATTCAACATAAAGCAAAAATTACACAGAACAAAGCCTTTATCCACTCACTACCATTTCTTACCGGAGGGCCATTTGAATTTAATTTTTGGGCCACTGTATCCCAGGTGTGCTCCATAGCTGCTCTACTACTTCCAAATATAGGGATACCTGTAGCAAGATGTGGAAACTCCTCCATACATTCAATTAATTTATTAAATTGAAGAGCTGTTGTCTTCTTTATACTAAAATTGTTTTATATTGTTAAAACTATGTTTATTTTTATTAAAAATATTGAAACTTACCTTTTTTCGTTTTCCGAACTCATTTTTTGAAAATATTTTTTATATTTTTTACGAATTAATAAAATATTTATTTTTCTCTCTCTCCTTTTGTATTTAACTTATGTGTAATACAGAAACCCAAAACAAGTTTCTTTACTCATTTCAGAGAATTTTTTGAGTGCAGAAACACACAGTTAGCCTTTATTTCTACGCCATTTATAGACCACTTGTCTTCTATATCAGGATAAAAAACTTAAAAGATACAGACTTCTTCTTTAAAAGCTGGCGTTATAGTTGTTGTCATCTTTCTCAGTTATTTTGCCAACAAATTCTAACGTTTTTACATTGTTTTTATTTGAGCATTCCACTAATATATAGTATCCTGGACTTAATTGATCATAGCTTAAATCGATGTATTTTTCTTCATGGTACCCTACAGCAATTTGATCTTCAGATGAATCATCAGCAAAGTTGAAATCGAGATCTGTATCTTGGATTTAATTGGTCGTAGCTCAAATCGAAGTATTCTTCTTCATGGTACTCTACAGAAATTTTAATTCAGATGATGAAGTTGAAATCGAGATCTGTATCATCATACACCGAAAACAAGCTTTCATTAGAGTCCGAACTAGAACTCTCAAGCTTTTTAGCTTTTATTGGACGTTTTGCATTTTTATTTATATTAAGACGTTTATTGAAAAAGCTTATGGCTGGTTTTTTAACATGCCTTGGACGTTCGATGTAGGATTCCTCTAATACATTCTTTTTCTGATGTTTCTGTTAAAATTCTTGATTTACCCCTTTTTCTTCCTCGATTAGTGTGTTGTCTTGGAACAGCTTTCGGAAAAGGCCTTGCAGTTTCAGGTGACATTACATTTTCTTTAAAGCATCATGACCAGCATGGGATTCCTCATTTTCAGAAAATAAGAGAGAATCAACAATGTTTGGTACTTCGGTTGATAAAACAATATTTGGCTCAACTTGAGCTGTAGAATGCTCTAGCATTGGTCTGTTTGTTACTTATGCACCTTCAAAATCTTCGTCCGAATATGTATTTCTTGAAACGGATAAATTTCTGGCTTTGCAAAGCCTGAAACAATACTTCTCGGCGTAAATGCAGCAATAAAGGCAGTATTGGCAATACCAACAAGATCATGTATTGTAATAGTTGATAGAAAATAGTGAGGAGAAATGTTACAAGAACTATACCATGTCCTCGGCAAAAAGTTATAGCTTCTGTTGTACAATGGCTTTCATAATTGTAAATCAAAAGTAAGATCATGTCATTGTTCGAGGACTTTGATGAAGAAAACCCCTCATCCAATCACTTGTGGAACTGTTAGCATAACCGACACTACAAATTGAAGCTCCAGTAAGCATATTATCGTAGTATCTAGATCGTGGATTGAGGAGGAATGGTGCATTTATAACAGCACACATAGTAATAAACTGTCCTCTCTCAGCAGAAACACACTGTTCAACTTGTTTTTGACCATTCTTTGCTATTACGTTTGGAAGTTGCACTATTTTGGTCAGGCCTGTTTCATCTAAGTTTAATATCCGATCGGGAATAAAGTTAAACTTACCAAGTGACCTATGGTAATTGATTTGGAATTTTTCGACGTTGTGCTTATTAAATCTTGTTGATCGTGACAAGCTCGTGTTTTCAGGCTTTCGAAGTGTGTCTTTTCACGAAGCTCTTAATCCAATCCATCTCAACTTGTGTATTTTCAGTCCACTGATGGGGGCATTTTTTTAGGGGTGTGGCGTATTGAAATGCTAACATCCGGCCTTGCAAGTATGTTGAACCATAATTCATTTCTAAGCTTCTGATAATAATCATTTTCAAGCATATCTTCTTCAGCATATCAACTTGTCGAGAAATTGCTTGAATAATGTTGACCTTTCATTGTATTGTTTTGCTTAAATCCCTTAATTCTATAAAATAAGGTATTCGGTAGAATACCGTTAGTATTGGTAGCGCCCCTAATAGTCATTGTTTTGTTTAAAACTGTCGTGATAGCACTCTTCATGTCATCTTCACTGAATCTATTATTCTTCTTCTTTTTATATGTACCTACCATTATATTAAGCTGAAAATAATTTAACAGTTTTTGCAAATACGTGATTCCAAATAATACTATATACATATGTATGTATATAAATTGCTTAGAAATACAAGTTCAAATGCAGCTACATCTACAAAAGGAGTCTTGTTCAAACCTGAAATGGCGCGCCATTTCACGGAAAATTTACAATAATTTTTTTTTACATAAATATCAAAGAACTTACCTTAATATTGTTTAAAATGAGATTTTGACTGTAATAAAATTCTTTCAAGAAGAAAAATTCTTTCAGGAAGAAAAAATCACTAAATACTTCTTACACTCTAACAAAAAATAACATAAAAAATTTATAATGATACTGCAAAAACATATTCACCCAACTACATTCGGTCGACGATTGAATAAACTAGCGAAAGTTGTTAACGTTGCTAGAAAACAAGGTTGTCGGTTAAGCGTCGGTAAAAATTTATAACTGAGATTTTATTAACATTGTTCAAAGGTGCCCCGTGTTCAAACGTGCCCCCCTCTCTCCTTCTTCATTATTGCACTTTATTACGGGTGTATATGTATGTATTTATACGGAGGTATATTTATTGTGTATTTTTATATGTAAGAATATGTTCATATGTATGTACTCTTATGTGCTTATCATATAGGAATTTACTATTGTCTTAGTTCTCACATTCTTTAAAGAACCTTTGTTTTAATTTCCTCTCTCAACTGATATGAAGCTATAAACACTTGGTCCAATTTACCTGGGGTTTTGTCTCTACTGCTTACACGAAACCGTACTAAATACCAGTTTTTTTTTAATATTTTCCTCCTTTTATTTGGTATCTTAAACGCAAACAATCTTTAAATATAATCTAATAGAAATATAACTGTGTATATAGGAAAATGCAGGAAAATGTTGCAAAAATTTGAAAAGAAAACTATATTTTCAATCTTGTTTGTGGGAATAAAATTACCTGATTCAATAATCGTCGAGATTTGTTGATGATGATGATGATGATAATGATTTTTCTTGTTGTTTTCCTTTTTCTTTTCTTTTGTAACGAAGGATTGTTGACCACTTTTTGGTTGGTCAAAACTCGGCTTGTTATTGTTGTTTGATTAGCCACTGGCTTAGTTATTTTTTGTTTGTTTGGTGGCAATTAGCTTTGCTGTACGTAATTCTGACTTAAAATTGTTTTACTTTGCACTTTATTTTTTTTATTAAAAAATGTATTGATGTGTTGGGGACCAATATTAATAATGACCAAGAATTTTGTGATTTAACAACAATTGCTTTTATTTTTTATTGATATATGCTATTTATACTATCTTCACTGCACTAAGTTTAACTTTCTTAAGCGCATGAAAATCAAGGGCGAAACCGAAAAGAAGAGAATAAAACTTACCAAAAAGAATCAAACACTTAAATATTGTCCTTATTGTTACTTTAACAAATTATAATTAATAATTGTATGAATAGCAAGTAAATCGCTTAAATACCATATTTATTCGACGTCGCTAATAATTAATAATTTCCTTATTACACATTGAATTTTTCACAATTTTAACGATATTCTTCTTCTTATCTATGAGGCACGAAATTTTTCCCTGTGTGGATAAATGAAATTTGTCAAATTTCCGGTTAATAACCGCTAGAATTTGCATATATATATATATATATATATATATATATATATATATATATATATATATATATATATATATATATACGTTGTAACCTTTTTACAACGTTTGAGTTGGTTTAAATTGCGTTAAAATAAAATAAACACCGCTTTTTTATTAACTTTAATAACTTTCACTTTTATACTGTTTGTCTTAATACAACGCTTAATATTCGTTTATACAACACTTTTACTTCTACTTTAACACAGCCAAACGATAACTAATTGACGTGTAGGCAAAGCAGCCCTTTATATACCTAATTGCCTACAGTTTGTAAGGTTCAGGATATATCGACCATCTTCTATTTCTATATCCGTTAATTCAAATGTAACGTAAAGACGGTCGATGTGGTAGTGCTGGCAAATTGACAGGGTGACACAAGATATACCAAAAACCCACAATGCAGTGTTGTATTTTTATTTTCGTAACACTGCCTCCCGCTTAAGTTTGTTTGTCCCGAATATGGTCATTATCCTTCTTTTCATAGCTCGCAAGTCGTTCTAGATGTACCAATTTCATTATCGATCGCGGGCTGTTGTTCTTCTGTATTCTGTATACCACATCATTTAACCTTTTGACTACTTTGTGAGGTCCACCCCAGCTAGTTTGCGGCTTGGGAGATAATTCCTTCCTACGCTGTGGGTTGTAGAGTAGAACCAGTTGTCCCTCATGGAAGCCATCCGTAATTGCTGCACTATAATATCTGTAAGCGCACAAATTCGTGAAATTCATTGAGGCTCTCCTGTTTTTCAGCATATGTGGCATTCCTCTCTGTGGTAGGCTTAACACCAAACACAAAAATAATCTTGGCAGCTGATCTAGATGTTGAGTCATGAACAGCTGAGCGGTACGCCAGTAGTAACCTCGGTAGGTGTTTGTCCCAATCCTTTTGATACTCGCTTACTACTTTTCGCAAGTATTCCTCCAGGATTCGATTAAATTGTTCCACCATTCCATCAGACTGTGGGTGAAGCGGAGTCAATCGAATCTTCTTAATACCGTTTGTCTCAGATATTTCTTAGAATATAGCGGACTCGAAATTTCTATCCTGATCGGAATGTAGCTCTATTGAAACTCCATTGCGGCATACCCAGCTGTTCACAAAAACATTCACAATTGTATTCGCCTCTTGATTGGGTATGGCATACACTTCTGGCCATTTGCTGAAGTAATTCATTACGACGTGAACATAACGATTTCCGGCATTACGTCCATTGCTATCCACTCGAAAGGTGAGCCCGAGTTATATTGATGCAGCTAACCTCGGATTCTGCTTATTAGATCTTTAGCTGCACACAAAGTTTTCATTCTAAATTACAAGGCCGACGTGAGAAAGCATCAGCATTTTCGTGCTTTATGCCACTGCTGTGTTAATGCTAAAGTCATAAGCTTGGAGGCGCTCAATCCGACGTGCCAGCTGTCTTTCGCTCGCAAAATTATGCACGAAGCGTCTGTAATATGTGCAGAGTCGCAAAAAGCTACGTAATTGATTAAGATTCTGGTGGCGAGGCCAGTCCTTTACTGCTCGTATTTGATCTTCATCCGTTGAAATGCCATCTGCCGTACCTAGTTGTCCTAAATATTTTACCTGTTTTTGGAACAATGCACATTTCTTTGCGCTTAATTTTAGTCCAGGCATTGATATTCGTTACAGAACTTCTGCTAGGTTTCTGAGGTGTTCGTCAAAAGTTCTGCCCATCACTATTATGTCGTCGAGGTAATCCAAACAAGTCTTCCAATGTAGTCCTTTTAGTACGTGCTCCATAAGCCGCTCGAATGTGGTCGGCGCATTGCAGAGCCCAAATGGCATAACTTTAAACTACCACAAGCCACCGTTCGCACTGAAAGCAGTTTTCTCCTTATCTTTGTCTGCGATCTCTACCTGCCAATACCTGCTTTATAAATCCACTGTAGAGAACCACTTTGTTCCAGCTAGCGTATCGAGCGTATCGTCAATTCTTGGTAGCGGGTAGCTGTCCTTTTTAGTGACATCGTTCAGCTTCCTGTAGTCTACGCAGAATATTGTACTGCCATTTTTCTTTTTAACTAAGACTACAGGTGACCTTAAAGGACTCGATGATGGTTCACAGTCCATAATCAGACCCGATACAGTGAAAGGAAAGTGTGAGAAACTTAATAATATCAGACTACGAATAGCTACTGGGGAGTCTGCCACCATCTACGGATTGAGGTGAAAGTTACTATAGCGAACATTATTGTAAGCCATATTTTTATTGTCGCCGATATTGTAGATGGTGCCGACTTTATGATAGTCCATGGCATCAGTTTGTATATGGGGCAACAGATTATGAGTTGGCGTAATGTAGATATACCCCTTGATGTGGGATACCAGCATCAAGTACACGCTAGAAGGTTAGTTGCAGTCAAACAACAAAAGCCACCACCTCAAACGGAACCATTGTTGTCGGCGCGTTTGAAGAAAGATTGTGAGGACAACTGCTTGTGGGTAGTAGAGTAAGCAGAAATTAAGACGGACTTGTTATCAGCAATGGCCTTCGTTAAGTCCGACAAAGGAGGAATAGTACCGCTAAGAGTGCTCAATCTATCAAGCCATGAACACACCAAAGTAGGCCGATGTGCTCCAGGGGAGGCGGTAATAAACAGCGAACAATTGCTGGAACCTGCCAATATGTCAACTAAGGATCAACAGGTGTTTGACGAGAACTTTCAAAAATGGGTGGCGGTTCTAGCAACTTCAGATAGAAATAAAGCCAAAAAGCTGCTAAAAAAGTACACCTGCGTATTTGCCAGGAAAAATAAAAATTAAAGCAGTACAGCTATAGTCAAACACGAAATAAATATTGGCGAAGCGAGACCGATAAAACAGGCACCCAGAAGTATACCTCTGGCGAAGCGTAACGAGGTTAAGGAGCTATATCGTTTCTGATTATAGACTGTGTCGCATCGGTGTCTATAGTGAAGGTGTGTTGTCTGCAATTAATGTACCCGCACGCTGTAAGGTTGCTGTTATTTTTCTGCATTACTGATATGGAAATTGTGAAGCCCTCGCTTGTATGAGCTAGCTCTTTGCCCTCAGTCCTAGCTCGTTTCAGTTTGACGGTAGTTGGCTCGTTTATTATTTCTCGGTGGTGAAATGGATCTGGACCTTTTGCGTGGCGCTTTACAGTTTTTCTGGTAGTGGCCGCTCTTTCCGCAATTAAAACATTTTAATTTTGACTTCTGCACAGCCAAAAGCCGCTTTACCACCTCTATATTCTTGATTTCATTATCTTTCTCTGGCACAACTTCTAGATTACGTACCTTTTGTATTTGTGATTTTGATATCGTGCGAGTTGTCTCCTGGGCTAGTACGAACATCACAGTATCTGCAAAGATTGTCTTTTGTGTTGCACATACAGCTAGTTTGACATCATGGTCTCGTAAGCCATTGACGAAGGCTTCGATCTTGAGATGATCTACTAGGGGGTGATTTTCTCCTGGATAGGCTAGCTGCACTAACCTCTCCATTGCAAAGGCTTGTAATGATTCATTAGTGTTTTGCGTTCGACTCCTTAATTCCAAACGATACAGCTCGCGTTTATGCTCATCACCAAATTTACGCTGTAGCGTCACCATTACTTCGCTGTATTTGTTTCTACAGCTGGCAGGCATGGTTTCTATAATTTCCGCTGCAGCACCTCTTAAGGCCAAAATTAATTCCAGTGCCTTCTCTTCAAAATCCCATCCGTTTCTGCTGGCTATTATATCGAACTGAAATTTGGAACTGGAGACTGTTAATCTTCAAGTTTCTTTTTAATACTGGATAGAAAATTCTGATTCTGAACTTGCATCTGTTTCATCATGGCTGCAAGCATTGTATTGATGTCCAAACTGCTTGTGGTTGCCGCAGCACTTATCTCAGGATCATTTTCATTATTAAATTCGTAAGTAGCAATGTCTATACCGCGTCCTTGAAATTCCTCTGACAGACGTTTTTGTAATTCGGTTTTTTACCGGTTGTTGACAGTTCTAATTTATTTAATTCCCGTTGGAGCATGTCCACTTTTAATACTTGGAACTTAATTTTACTCCGTTTTATTTATTTTATTTTTAATTATTTTAGTTTTATTTATTTTATTTTATGTACGCAATCCCACTTCTGACACCAATGTTACGCCTTAACCTTTTTTAAACGTTTGAATTCCTTTGAATTGCGTTAAAATAAAATTAACATAGCTATTTTTATTGTTTTGCAGTGTCTTTATTTACTTCACTATAACTTTTATAGTGTTTGTCTTAATACAACACTAAATATTCGTTTATACAACACTTTTATTTTCGCTTTAACACAACTTTGTTTATTTAAAGCCAAACGATAACTAACTGACGTGTAGGTAAATCAGCCCTTTATATACCTAACTGCCTACAGTTTGGAAGGTTCAGGAAATATCGACCATCTTCTATTTCCATATCCATCAGTTCAAATGTAACGTAAAGATGGTTGATTAGGCAGTGCTGCCAAATTGACAGGGTGACACAAAATATACCAAAATCCCACTATGCAGTGTTTTTTCGTAATAATATCTATGGTTCATTTCTTTATTCTTTACAAATTTAACTTTATGTTTTTTAAATATATATACAATTATGCAATTATTTTTTTTCTTTTCAATTATTTACAAAATATGGTTTTCCTTCTTCTTTTTGCTTTTAATGTTTTTATATATTTTTGTACTTCGCTTTTGTTTACAATTTTAAGAAAACGAAATGAAATATGTATATAAGTGGAATTTATTTTCTAATTAAGAAACAAAATTTCTCTTTTTTTCACTTTCACTTAGATTTGATACTCCGTACTTGAAAGTTTTTAATATTTTGTTTTGTTTTTTTTTCTTACCAATAAATAATATTATTTCTCTTAATTTATATTTTCCTTAGAAAATCAATTCTAGCTGATATATAGCTATTTATTGTTTTTTTTTTTTTGTAATTGGTATTTTTATTGTTGCTTTTTTGTCTTTTATTAGCATGCACTCGTGAACACTTTTTGATGTTAATCTTTCGACACTTTTTCCCATAGTCTGTGGAAATAACACGAAACTAATGACAGATGTCAAAGCCCAAAATCATATGCTTAACAGTTTCATTAGAGAGAGAAAACAGAACTGTTTAACCTTTGGAAAACTAGTGAGTTAGAAGCAAACAATATAAGCACTTGTTTTCTAACATATGATAAATAAAATAACAGAAAACAATAAAATAAACAAAAAATTTGTGAAAGAAATTTTTATTAAGAAATTTTTGTTTGCTTAAATTAAAGGAGATACGAAAGTATCATAAAATGTAAATATAATAAAATAACGCAAAACAAATATCATTCCTTTATCTCTGCTCCTTTTAAAGGTAATTTAATTGGATTTGTTACGCCAATTTAGTGCACATATTCTAAGTTCCGCAGCAAGTATGAACGTGAATGGACAAGTGGGCATGCCACCATACAAAGTAAATTTTCATTTTTGTACATACAGTATGTCAAAAATATAAGTTTCCAAACCAAACTAACGAATTGAAACGTCAACAGCTTTTTTACATTAATATATAACAAAAATTTTTAAAAGAGAATATCTTTATTAGTAATCAAATATAAAAAATTACATCATTATTGCTAGATATAACTAAGATACTTCAAAGAAAATGGTTGCAAAAATAAGTTTCCAAATTGCTTAGTAACCACTGTGTCCACCACCTCGCAAGGACAAGTTAGCAAGTCGGTCTTCCATAGTATCAGCTTGCTTTAGGTATTCGTGAGGACGAAAATTTTTTCAGTTTGATATTATGCAATCCTTTAACTGGCCTAAGTTTAAAGGTGACGCCTCAGCAATCCGAATTTTCAGCATTGCCCAAGCATTTTCGATCAGAAAAAAGTCTGGACTTTGAGGTGCCCACTTTAAAACTTTTTTCTTTCTTTTTTCTTGGAAAGTCAGTCTATAACTTTTTTAGCAGTATGGATAGGTGTATTGTCCTGCTGAAATAAGAAACCTTCACCTATTAAGCGATTTTCCTCATGTCTGGTCGTTTCTTTTAAAACTCTCTGGTACACTGCAGCATTAAATTGTCCTTCTAACACAATTATTTCACCAGTTCCATGGGCGGAGAGGCATCCCCACACCATTAAACATTTCTCTATCGCTTTTACGGTTATCAAGAGATGCATCACCTGCTTTACACCATACATAGACCATACCATGTGAGTACTTCAGCCGAATCATGGATTCGTCGGTCCATAATATTTTGTACCAAAATTCTCGTGGCTTTAAAAAGTGTTCTTCATAAAATTTCATTCTTTTCGTCATATGAACTTTTCTAATGTAAAAATTTTTCCGAGCTACGCGTCCATGTTTGCAATTGGCTCTAAGTCTGTTACACATTGTGTATATGAATGGTGCACTTCTGCCTTCGCTGTGCAGTGCAGAACGAATCTTTGGTACAGATTTTAGTGGGTTCGCCTCCGATATTTCCAGAATTCTTCTGTCAAGTCTTCTGTAGGTTGTTTTAGGTCGGCCTGTTCTCTTTTTAGCACAAACACGATTTTCATTCTCAAAGGCAATAATCACTTTACGCAGTGCAGTATGAGATTTTTCAATTATTTGGCAAATATATCGTAAACTATGACCATCGTTATGAAGATTAATAATCACTTTGCGTTCCTCAGTTGTTTAAATTTGCCCATTGTTATCAACACTTTTTAGCAAAGGGGCCTAAAAAAATTTTTGTAAAATTATAAATAATTTTAAGTATTTCGGAAATGTTAAAATTGTAGAGTAATTGTCGAAAATTTTACCTTTCACTAATTTCCTTGTAAGCAATAAGAAATCTATTATTCACAAAGATTTAGGAAGCCGCGTGTTTTTGCTTGGAAACTAATTTTTTCAATAATCATTTTAATTGCTTTTCTAAAGAAGAGTAAAATATTCCAAAATTCTTACATACTTTTCAAAATAATAATCATATGTTATCATTTCTTATATTTAGAATGTTCACAGCTTATAACATTATGAATTTGCCTTTGGAAACTTATTTTTTCTACATACTTTATATCTTGAGTGCTCTTAAAGTGGATTAGTCAAATAATGAATTTGTGTCAAGTAGTAAATAGTACAACGTAGTTTGGCCTGTATTGAATAAATAAAAGCAAATGCCTAATTAGAACACAGACTGAGACTTTTGGTTAGTCTTGGCCATATGTATGTTTAGAAATCCAAGTTAAAATATCGTTTCAGTGACAATTTATACAACCATCGTGGGCGGAGGCCAATTTGCTTTTCAGTATTAACCAATACTTCTACAAATTTGCCCAGAAGGAATTAGTGAAAATGCTTCTCGATCAATGTGGTGGGCAACTTTTGGTACATTCCATAGCATTAATACTAGAACGCGAAATCTTGCAAAATAAAAACAAATGGAAAGAAACAACTCGCGTTGTTTTGTCTTTACTATTATTGGCTTATCAGGTTAAGGAACCGGAGAGTAATATACCCTTGATGAGGCATTGTAATGAACAAACTAAGCAATTAATTTCTCTAGGGCAAAGGAAGTCATCTTTTCGTTTCGAACAGGTAATTATTAGTTTTCTCTACACATGGAAACTGTTTAAATTTTTAACATTTTTAATTTTTTAATTAAAGTTTGAAAAAACATTACTGTCTTGTATTAATGAATTTGGAGAATTTGCATAACATTAACAACCTTTTGGGTTGTCAATCACTCGTCCTATGGCATAGTAATGAAGAACTGTTTTCGAAAGTATGTAAAACGTGTAATGATCGTCAATAGAGAATTGAAATTTTTGCTTTATTATTCTACAACAGAGACCAAAATCTTATTGTTTGCCAATCTTGTTTTTTTCTACACAAAACTTGTTATTTTGTGGTGCCGAATCTTTAAATGAATTACATATGGACAGTTTTCTTTACGCCACAACAATTCAAAAAGGGTTTTGCGGTTAACAGAGAAGTATTTGAAAACCAACAGTCGGGTAAAAGCTCTGCTGCAAGAAAACATAAAATTGTATACTAAATAAGCTTTGCACGGAGGAGCAATTGTAATGGTGGAATGACGAGCATATAGTGTACAAAAAACTTAACGATCTGGCAGAATTAAGAACTAGTTTCTAATATAGGATTGAAGCTGTTCTACTGAAGCGTTCATTTTTAAATTGGGTCACTTTTTGTTCCCAGAACACAATAAAAGAAATAATTGACAATAAATTCATTTATTTATTTATTTATTTTTTTTTTTTGTTCAACAACTTGAAAAGAAATTAAAATTATATTACTAAGTAAGTATAAAAAATAACGCAAAACAAATATTAACCCTAGAAAGATAAGCTACGCCTATAAGACGTATGACTTTTTTAATTTCTTTTTTGTCTCTGTTGTTTGTTATGAGAGAAATTTGTTTTACTCAGTATTCTCAGTTGGTCTCTGTAGCTTACTGGTGGTGGTTGTTTTCGTTTAGTAAGTTGATCTGTTTCTGAGAAATTACAAAACGGTACGTCTCAGAGACGTGTCGTTATCTTTTGTGTGACTTTTTGAGTTATTGTTTTATTACTTTACTTAACATTTTTAGGTCATATATCGTTTTTTTTTATTTAAACTTTATTGTTATAATGGCATTTAAACATGGTTTGAATAATGAAGAAATTGCTGCTCCATTGCAGAGTGATTTTAATGACTCAAATTCATCCGAAATTGCAAGTGAATTAGAAAATGAAGTACTAGAGCATAATTTTCAAAGCGATACAGAAGACAAGGTCAATGAAAATGTTCAACCCAATCAAGCTACTACCACCTTTGACCAATCAATAAATACTGCGGCCTGTAAGTCTATCGAAGCTGCTACAAGTTTTGAACGTATAATACAGTTCCCTCAACCTACTTTTAGAAGTAAAAATAGCCACTGCTGGAGTACCACAAAAGGTCAAAGTACTGGTGGAACGTCGGTAATAAATATAGTTCGAACAAGTAGAGGACCAACTCGACATTGTAAGACACTGTCTGATCCAGTTTCATGTTTTGATGTGTTTTTTACTGAAGAAATAATTTCGGAGATTGTTCAGTGGACCAATGTTGAAATCTCTATCAATCGCCGAAATTATCAGACTACTGCAACAGTTGGAGATACAAACTTACATGAAATTCGTGCGCTAATAGAAACTCTTACTTTAACTGCAGCTTTGAAGGATAATGACTTATTTACTGATGAACTTTTTAATACTTCATACTGTGGAACGCGATATACAGCAGCCATGAGACGTGAAAGAATTGACTTTCTGATTCGACATATAAGAATGGACGACAAAGCTTTGCGGCCTGCACTTCGGCCCAATGATGCATTTATTCCTATCAGAAAGATATGGAACCTTCTTATCAACCAATGTCAGGAAAATTACATTCCCGGATCACATAGAACTATTGATGAACAATTGTTAGTATTTCGGGGTCGTTGTCCATTAAAAATTTATTTTCCTAGCAAGCCCGAAAAATACGGAATCAAAATACCAATGATATGCGATAGTACTAAAAAAAAATAAATGATAAGTGCTATTCCATATCTCGGCAAAAGCACGAACACATCTGGAGTCCCATTATGAGAATATTATATCAAAGAACTCTCGCGACCAATTCATGGAACTTCTCGAAACATTACCTGTGATAACTGGTTTACATTTGTTCCCCTAGCGAAGAGTTTGCTTAAGCAGCCATACAATTTAACTCTTGTCGGAACAATAAGATCGAACAAACGGGAAATACCAGAGGAAATGAAAAATTCGAGAGAATGGCGAGTTGGAACTTCTGCGTTTTGTTACGATGGACCCTTAACATTGTTATTCTATAAACCGAAGCCATCCAAAATGGTTTATTTGTTATCATCGTGCAATGAAAAAGGTATCATCGATGAAAAAACAGGAAAACCAGACATGATATTATATTACAACCAAACAAAAGGCGGTGTCGATACATTCGACCAAATGTGCTCGCAGATGTCATGTTCTAGGAAAACATGCAGATGGCCAATGGCAGTATTTTATGGAATGTTGAATATAACATTTATAAATTCCTACGTTATTTATTCACATAACATGATTTCTGCTAATCAAAAGCCTTTGAGTCGAAGAGAATTCATGAAAAAACTTTCATTGTCCCTAACAACTCCTTGGATGCAAATGATGCTCAAAGCTCCGACTTTGTCAAAAACCTTGCGTGAGAGCATTCAAAATTTAGTTCCCGCGTGAAGACGAAATCGATACCAACAATGACCACAATCAGCCTGTTCCTAAAAAGAGAAGATATTGTGGATTTTGTCCTTCAAAAATTCGAAGAATGTCAAAAATGTCATGTGACAAATGTCAAAAACCTGTGTGTGAAGAGCACAAAAATCTAGTCTGTAACACTTGCATATAACGATATAATAATAGAATTTTTTTATTTATAAAGCTTGTATTATTTGCAAAAAACTAAATGAATTTAAAAAAATGTATACTTTTTACTTTATTTATAATTATTTTTGAGTCCTTTGAAGGAGGCATTTTATTTTATGTTAATTTGTAATCACTATTGAATTGGCTGTTATTTTCTTTTATTTTATATTATTCTTTTATTTTATACAATTTTTATGTTTTTAAAAGGAAAACATAATAAATGAATGAATTCAATGAGAAAAATATAAATTTTTATTTCTATAAAGTCCTTAAAAGGACATGAAAGACCATACGTCTCTCAGACGTATCGTTATCTTTAACGTACAAAAAAATAACCTTATCTTTGTAGGGTTAAAGGTCATCGCTTTATATCTGCTGCTTTTAATTGTATCTTAAATGGATTTGGCACGATGGTTTAGCACACATATTCTGATAAGATTGGACAAGTGGACATGGCACCATACAAAGTAAATTTTCATTTTTGTATATCTTGAGTACGATTAAAGTTTAAGTTTCTAAATTGGGTATAAAGGACTTCGTAGTTAACACAAATGATTAGCTAAAAAGTGGTGAAATCGGATAAGTGGGACCATAAAAACTAAATATTGATTTTTGTATATATTGACAACATTAAAAGTGGTAGTTTCTAAATTTAGTCTAAATGACTAGACCGTTAATACAATTCAATTTCAATGTGGGCGGTATTGTATTAGTGTATTTGACATCTCCCATATGGTCGGTAATAGTAGAAGTTTCTAAATTTCGTTCAAACAACTTATTGTGTGGAACACTTCATCATTCTATAATTGAGCAAGATGGGCTGGTATTGCACAGACACACCAGTTGTAGTCCTGTCTATATACTGATGTTCTTTAAAATAGAGCGACATATTTTTTAGTTACGTTTATATTAAAATCTCGTAAACTAAGGCCCCTATTAGGAGTTGCATTCGATCTTCGATATTCGTTGGCTATCGAATATCGACTATCAAATTGGTATTATGAGCTGGCAATTCTGTCGAATATTTCGTTGAGCATCGATTTATTTATCTAACAGTTGTTAGCTTTCGACGCTGATGTTTTGTGTGTGAAAATTATTAAAGTGTGTATTTTTAATTTGTGAACAATATATTTAAATCAATAAAAATATTAAAAATGTAAGTCTTTTACAATTTTTTTTTACTTAAAGAAACTGAACTTCATTTTTAATTTATTTTTATACAGGAACAAGATCGTAAGTACCAGGCAACAATTACATTGTACATTGCTGCAGTTGCTCATCTGTAGTGGATGACAAATACATAAAAGCTTCCTTGCGAAGTCGGAAGTTATCTATAAAATTAAAAAAAATTCTTCAAACTATATAAATGCGTATATAAATGCGTATAAACACCACTTGAATGAAGTACACTTATGCTGTTGAATTAATTTCCGAAGGATTAGAGGCATCCCTTATTTGTTTTCGGTATCTAGCTAGTTCCAATAAGTTATCATCCTCGTCAGAGGATTCATCAAACCACAGCTCTGTTGAAGTAGTCATATTTTTTATATTTCAACAAGGATGAAAACGAAACGTATTTAAGCGTAATTTAAATAAATCTTTTCTATTGTCATTATTATTATCTATTCACAATAGATATTATTCACAATAACACTTTTTTCTATCGAATGCGCATCGTAATACCAAACAACAATTCTTTCGATTAACACTTTCGTTGGCTATCGAACGTCGAAAGCAACTCATAATAAGGACCTAGGACTTAAGTATAAAAGAAGAACTGAATTTATTTTTATTTGTTGCTTATTATATAGATAAAATGATGTTATTTTTTGCAATTATTGTATCATTGATTTCAAGATAGAAAGAAAGAAGGTGTTCCATAAAATAGAGTCATTAACGACAGTTAAAATAAAGAAACAAATTTAAGAATTCATGTTCTGTTTTCTGTTTTAAAAAAAAAGTATGTAAGCAATTAGTATTTACAGACAAAATAAGCAGAGGCAAATATTGTAGCTAACAACTAAGGAATTTAATAAGAAAAACACTATAATAAAGGAAAACTTATCGGGAAGTAGCTAAAAGTGTTGGCTGTTAAAAAAACGTAGAGAATGCTATGAAATACTAATAAAAACCCGAAACCAGAGGAACGAAACCTAAATTAGAGAGAAAAATTACACGCCATGTAAAAAAGATCCATTTGTTACCTCTTTTGCCCTTAAAAAGGAGTTAAATCTTGATGTTTCTGCTCCAACAGTAACATTATTAACAATTTGTTAATGAAACACCATTTGAAGACAAATAGAAATAGAAAGACAAAAATTTAGAAGAAAAATTTATTCTAATGTAAAACAATATAAAAAATATTAAACATTATTACAATATTTAGTTCTTTTTTGAGCGTACACGCCTCTTAGGCTCTACAGGAGCTGCAATAAAATAAAAATGTTTAGAATTCATACACTTAAGTTTACTATGCCTTAATTATAAAGGCGATATAAAAAAGTATCATATGAAAATATAGTAGCTGCAGTGTGGTACCAACTTTAGTAGCAATAAGTTAGGGTCTCCATTCTTTTTAATGTGATGTGGTGTTTTTATTTTTATACAAATAGCACTTTCACAAAAACACAAACACCACTATAAAAAATTTCACTTGAAATCTGTTCTCTTTTCACCAAGTTCTTATTAAAAATTTCAAATCATTTTGGCCCTTGTGTACTATTTTGTACATTTTTTCACTCTTTTTGTTAATGGGAAAAAATTCACTTAACATTTTTTTTTATATTAATATTTAAAGCACATTTCACTGTTATTAAACAAATAAAAAAAAACACAAGAATGAAGACACAAGCTGCTGAAGCCAAGATTATCAGCATGGCCTTACCACAAACAAATATATATAATTAAACTCACCTTATATTATCAGTCTGAAATATATGAAGTCCTGCTCCTGGTGAACAACCCATTATGCATTTGCGTTTCCTGGAAGAAAATGTATTTTTATTTTACCAATACCAAATTGTGTTTAATACTTACATTGCTTGACGTTTGCTATTTGTGTGTTGCACAGAATACGATTTGGTCTACTGCCTAAACACAGAATAAGCAAAATCATAGAATAACACCAAAAATTTAAGAAATTCTTATCTAAAAAGAAAAAATTAATTTTATTTTGCTCCAAAACTTGATTAAACAAAATAAGCAAAGTAATTAAATGAAATGTGCAAAATCGTGTTTCTATTTTGACGATTTTGTCCAGCGAGAACATGACAGTTGCTATCTGAGAGTTGAATTGAATGGGCAATTTGCATTACTTGTATCTGGATGAATTTATTTTTTATGTAAAATAAAAGAATTTTAATATTTTGTGTAAAAATTTATGTAATATCAGAAAAATAACATAGTTTAAATAAAAATTAAAAAGATCTGCACACGTTTAATCGTCGCTGTTTCGGTGATCCATTGCACAACGTGTTTCTTTTGTTATTGTTTTGCATAAAACACACATATAGCAGTTTACGTACGTAAAGTTCGATTGAGTTCGCTCAAAACGTAAGCAAATGAAACTGAACGAAACTTGACGAAAAGTTTGTGAAGTACATTATGGTTATACATATTTGATTGTGTGTATTCGTCGTTGAAGCTAGCATACGCATATTATGGTTGAGCCTTAATATGGTAGTTATGACAATATATTTTATTATAACTTAAAAACGAATTGCCCGATTATTCAAAAGGTCACCAAATAATTAGGAATAAAATTTCTTTTAAATCATTCGAATAATATTTTATTTATATATTCAAAAGTTTCGGAGTTATTCAAAACTCAGTGCGAAACAAATTTTTTTCTGAAAAATTTCTAAAATATGTGTCCCAAAAAAATTGTTATGTAGATAGCAAAATGTTTTCAGTAGAAGGTCTAGTTCAAACCACGAGAGCTATCCTGTCTTTATCGACAGAACTGTTTCAAGAAAATTCAAGCTTACTCTGCATTTTAACAAGACACTTTAATCAAGATCCGTTTGAAATTTTTATTATACATACATACGTGCTAAGGGTGGACATTGCAAAAATCCTTTCGTACATGAATTTAATATCACTGCGACCAAACTATTGTCTTAAAAAATAACTCAATTAAGTGCTTTAGCAAATTCTGCAAACGATGATTCTATGTTTTTACCTATTGATTTTCGAGCCATTTTAGAAGATACTCAAAGTACTAATGGTACATCAGAAAGTACTCACATACCTGAAATAGATGTCAAAGAAATATACGCTGAAAATGAGGAATATTTTAATGAAGATGCCAATTGTTTTATTTCTGACAATGTGCCAATATAATTAACATCAAGTAGATATTTTGTTGGATACATAGCACACCGAATATCTAGTGTTAAATGTCGTATGGATATAATTAAATCAGAGCAAATCTTGAGACATCCTTTAGAAATGCTTGTACATGTCAATAATTATGAAAAATAATCAGACTGTGAAAGTTTCTGTGCTCTTTCCAATTTATTTTTCGAAGTATGTAAAATTCACATAAAAGTTTTCGAAAAGGCATTTTTAAAAAACAAATCAATGAAGAGCATGAAAAAATTAATTGTTGAAGAATGCGTAAGATGTATCAAAAATTCAATATATTCTTTTTGGTTTGAAGAAAGTAACTTATGTTATTAAGACAGGATGGAGATGCTAAACTACTACTTTCACACTATTACGTAAGCATTCCACATGGGAAGCTTACAAATATATATATAAATCAAAGTTAAAATTTTCAACCATTAAGCTATAGAGCTCAAGAAAAATAGTAAATAAAAAATAAATAAGTATAAAAACCATTTGTTTCATAGTTACGTTGTAATATGTAGGATTGTTAAGAAAAAACTTTTTAATTCAGTGCGAATCAATATAATTTCATTATTACAACAGTAAAATTCATATTTGTAGCCTACATTTACTCAACCGGTCACATTTGCGTTCACTTTGATTATTTGCACATATGCAAATTTTACGAAAAGAAGATTTCTTTCAATTATTTTATATCTTTTGCTTTCGCTATTTACGTTGTACATCAGCCATGCATATTTCATACAACTTTTGTTAACGCTCAATTTACACGTATTCTTAGAGCCATCCCTAAATAAGAGCGGCAAGCGGAACGTTTTCTACCGCTTAGTTTTTACGCTCTGGTCCATCCCAAATAAAAGTGGCAAATTTACGTCAAAACGATAAAAACAGGGTTATTAAAAAATATAACAACCCTGCTTATTTTGAAGAGTACATTACACGTTGTGTAACGTGCAATTTGTGAAGGTAAGTAAATATATACAAATTGTGTAAAAAAGCAAAATATTAAAATTTATTGTGTACATTTTATATTTATTTAGACCTTAAAGTGTAAGAAAAGTAAACAGAAAAAATAATATATGTGAATAAATGTTTTACTACTGCATTTTCAGAAAAAGTATTGGCGTCATCATTTTTTTTGAAATATCAAACAAAAGTGAAATATTAACAAAAACAGAAAAAATATACCAATTAATTTTTAATTTAATAATAAAATAAGACTTTTTGGATTAGTCAAGTCAATTTTCTTTGTTTACATTTGTTGTCTTTTGCAACCAATTTCACTATTAAACGCTCTGTAAAAATCGGATTTTCCAATTGTAAAGAGTTGCCGGAACGTAGCGGAAGTATGTTAATTTAAAAAAAAATTGCTTTTAACTGTATCAGTTATTTTTTCAGAAAATACTTGAATTTTTCACAAAATATTAAGATTTTTATATTTTTAATAAAAAAATAAATTCATCCAGATACAAATAATGCTAATTATCCATTAAACTTAATTCTCAGAGAGCAATTTTTATGTTCTCACTAACCCAACTACTGTTGTACATACACACACGTATAAACGCGCATATAAATTCAAGATGAGTATAGTATCTGAGAGTAACAATATCTCTTTAATTCTTTCTTGAATGTAAGCATGAAGTTTTTGCTTTCCCTTTTTACTTACCCCCTCATCATCCGTGTATATTTACAGCCTTTGGTTCAAACATGTTGTGTCATCCATCATTTTTTACGCATAATAGCGATAATAAAAATTTATATAATTAATAGTACGCACACGGATACTGGATTACAAAATTTTCTAAGAACAAGTAGTTCTAATAATAGAAACTATGAGAAAATAAGAACAGATTTCATTAAATTTTTTTGTAATTAAAAAATATTGTAAACCTTATATTAAGGGTTTTATAGAATATCTGCAAATAAATTTCTGCAACCTTTGTAAAATAGCTATAAGCTAAATATATTGTTATTAAATTAAACTTTTTATATGAAAATTCAACTAAACAGTCTGCCATAATCAGTGATGCCATATTTTTTTTTAGAAAAACTGAAAATTTAGAAGAAAAAAAATGATTTTCAAGTAAAAAAACTGCACAAGTTAAAAAAGTAAAAAATATAAATAAATGCGCCAATTAGTTTAATCTTTTGATAATACTGGTCTACAAAAACAAACAATTTTCTGGCCTTTAAATAAAACTGTATGGATTATAATGATTTTGATGCACAGAATTCAAATCCGTTTTCATTTTTTTCCATCGGGCTCAATTTTTTTAGGCTTGGCAAATTTTTCGCCCAAAATATGGTAGTTATGACAATATATTTCATCATAACTTGAAAACGACTTGACCTATTTTAATCGAAGTACCACCAAATGTTTAAGAATAAAATTTCCTATAAACCACCTGAATAACAGTTTCGTGGATTTTCAACAATTTCGGAGTTATTCATAACATAGTTGTGAAAAAAATGTTTCGAGCAAGATTAGAGCAAGTTTTTTTTTTCAAAAAGTCATAAAAATTTTTCAATATGAAAATTGTACATGTTAAGCACTTAGAAAAACTTATTCTTAAAATATTTTTGTCAAAGTTAGATAACTGCCTTTATGGGTTATTTCACTTTCAACATATCTGGCTTTCATTTTAATGCTTAATATATAAAATTAATATTCTAGGAGTTTTTTTTTTTTGTAACTTTTTGGAAATAAAAGAAAAAAATTTCCATTAATTTTCCAAGAAACACAGAATTTTAAATAAAAAACACTAGCCAACCAATTTTCATGATTTATAGCTTATTTTATTTTCAACATGATTATCATGTAAAATTTTCGTTCTGAAAAATTTTTTATGAATAAAAAAAAAAATTGCTCTAATTTCGCGCGAAAAGTTCCTTTTTCGCAACTAAGTTACGAATAACTCCGAAACTGTTGAAAATGCAACAAATTTTATTCAGTTGATTTATAGGAAATTTTGTTCCTAAATATTTGGTGGTAATTGTATTAAAATCGGTCAAGTCGTTTTCAAGTTATAATGAAATATATTGACACAACTACCATATTTGGGCGAAAAATTTGCTTCGCCCATAAAAAAAATTTGAACCCAATGGAAAAAACTGAAAAAAGGTTTGAGTTCTGCGCACAAAAATCATTATATTCCATATAGTTTTATTTAAAGACTTTTCTTACTGTAGACCAGTGTAAGAGTTAATTTTTAGGTAATTCATTTAATTAGTAAGAAAAAATAAAAAATTCTTATCTGATTTAAAAATTAAACCTGTTGAAGTTTCATCCGATTTCAATTTCAATCGATTTCGGTTTACAGAACATATTTTTTATTCATAATATGATATAATCACACTGTGCTTGAATTTGACACTTTTTTCCAACAGTCGGGTCACCCATTGGGTAAATAGGTTGCGAATATTTTTAATCAAGTGGTGCTAACCGTTTTTTAGCTCCTTTTCGAAATATATGATTATTTCGAAAATAGAGAAGGCCTAACAATATATGTTCGCGTAAATTAAAAGTGGTTTAGTTTATTGAATAAGTAAAAAAACGATATTCCGCCATAAAATTATTATTATATTTTATTAGTGGAGCACATGTACATATCCCTCATACGTACTTTTGTAGTATGTAATGTGATCACATTGTTATTTTGCCAAAAAAAATTATATTTCTTTCTTAGAACTATATGTGAGCATTATACAATGTATGAATTCTCACTTTCTTTTGTGATCAGTGGTCAGCAAAAGGGATAATGTAATGTAATATCTCATTAAAAAAGGTACGAGTAAACCTCACCACAGTTATATTAACCAAATAATGTAAAATTCGTACTTTAAAATTTTTAATTAAACTGACACAATTGAAAAAAAAAAATTAAAATTTAAAAAACTGCAAAATCTGCACAATTTACAGAAAACTTATTTTTTAAGCAAAAAACTTCAAAACTGATCAATTCCTTAAAAAACTGCGAAATACAGATAAATCTGCACATTTGGCAACGCTGGCCATAATGTTAACTAAAACTCTAATAATAATTCTCCCAGAAAAAGTACTTATTTTTATTCCTGTGTAGTAGTTAATCGAACACAGCTAATATAAGAAATCTATTGTAAGAAATAAACACATCCCTATGCAAATAACCACAAATGAAATTTTTATTTTATTTTTCATCAAAAATACATCCGATTGATTGTTTTAAAATATAATTATTTTTTTTACTATTTCCACAGATTGGATTTCAATATTGTTGGTAACATTGTATACCGTCTTTTCCGCACAATAGCTTGGTTCCTTCACCAAGGTTGTACATACTGTTTAACACGTTAAATACCGCATGCCCACCGGTGGGTCACACCGCAACAACACGGGTCAACCGGGCACACGACATGTTTTACCTGTACAGTAGTCCATTCGCCGGTCCCTCTATGAGATACTGAATATGGCGGACTTAGTTAATTTGACATAGCCTCATTTTAAAACGATATTTTTAAATCAAGCATTGTCAGTCCCTATGTGAGAAATAAGATTTTTCAATGCGGTCTTCAGCGTGTTAATTCAATAGTCGAATAACTAATATCTTCTAAAGATGAAAATGAAGAACGCGAAGTCGACAAATACATCATAGATCGATCAGTAGATTCGTGAGTAGAAGTCTCAGAAAAAATCGTGATGTTGAACGTGGTGCCTGATAAGATAGTTTTCTGTGCTCTTCAGCTTTTGCTCTACGAATCATCAATGACATGTCAGTAGTCACTTTATTATAGGAGTCTGTCAAATTGAGCTCCCTTAGTTCTCAGCATATCAGCAAAAATTTCTTCTTTGCTTTCTTCTATTAAATATGGTTTTCCAATTAAGGTGTTAACAAATTCCATTGATTTATTAGCAGATTGCCGCAATGAAAATACCTCATCCAATGTTAAACGCTTAAACTGATAAAATTTTGAAATTTAGTTATAAAATAGAATTTTAAAATAAGTAACAATTCACCTTTTTTTTAACTATTACTGCATTAAACAAAAAAGAATGCTAAAATTAAAACAAAACAAAAAAATTACAATATGAATTGTATTTTGTCGAGAATGATATAATAAAAACATTTTGTTGCACACATTTTATGCTAAATATAGATCTATCATTTACTAAATTTTGACTGGCCACGTATTTTATTGTTCGCATCCATCAAAAACTGTAATTCATCAAAACATATCCAGCTGACATAAAACTCCTCATTGCTGCTCTTATATTCTTCTTTTCTTGTGAAATTTGCCGCTGTAAAACTTTAATTTTTTTTACATCATTTGCAATTATATTTGGTTTTAACTCCTCTAAAGCTAAAACAATATCGTCTAAGTTCTTTTAGTTGTCTTATTAGTTGTAAAGTTTGCTGTCGCGACCATCCCACTTCTTGTTTAATGTTCATGTTTACGCTATGACAGGCGACTAACAACTAAATGGGCTCTGTTGAAAAAAGCAGCCAAAACCGATGTTTAAAAATGTGTATGTTCAGTTCTATGTTGCTAATGAGGGGTTATAGCCGATTGAAACTGTACGCCACCAAAAAACCTTTCCCTGCGCCTCTCTTGCCTATAAACTATCCTTTTATGCCAGCACAATTGTTCTCGTGTAATTATGGCCAATGACAGTAAAGCATGGTGCTAAAAATGTGGTGGTTTGTGTCGCATTTTCTGGGCACGGTGTAGTGATGGACATTCAACAAAAACATCGATATTTTTCAATGTAATGTATCGCAAAAATTGATGTTCTATTGATTTCATACAAAATATAGTACATCGATTATAGGTACAAAAATTGTTATTCATTAAAAAATACTGGATGTGGTTAGAAAAATTTTAACTATATTTTAAAGAGAAAATAATTATTACATAGATATGTATATCCGAAGCCAATGTTCCCAACATCGTTAGTTATTCAAATCCGATCTTACATAAGATCATTTACACCGAAATGTAACGTATCACCAGATCAGTTTTTGCATTTGAATACTCAAGTTCTTTGGATAGAGTTTTCTCATTTTTTTTTTATTGGCTATATTATTGTTCCGTTTTTACGTTTTTTAAAAAAGTGCGTTTATGAGTTCGTAGATTGCAGTTAAAATAAAGTAAATCTTGCCTTCAGTTTTTATTTAAAATCCTTTATTAACACAGTTTTGTGTTCCACTGTTTGTAACCTTTGTACAAACAATTACAATTTCTATTCTTAGTAACTCGCTCTGCTTACAATTTTGTAAACAACAACAATTACTCGACAGATCTTTCTACCTAAAGATCTTCCAACCCGATCATTGTTATAACTTAGATACGATTACAATCCTTTCAACCAGAGGTTATCCACACTTAACTCTCTTTACTGAGTAAGCTCCAACTGAACTGGTTTTTACTCACGACTCACTTAACGAGTTTACTCTTGATAAACTATCTTGCCACGGAGTTCAAACCAATAACACCATAAAAGAGTTTACACGAAATAAACTGATTGTTGTTCGCATCGATGTGCTTTTTATATGGCTGAGTAAACAACACATCGAAAGCTCTCGAACCTCTCGATATTTCAGGTAGATTCCATTTCTTTCTTTTATTTTCGTTTTAATTCTTATGTAGCCATGCAAATGTACACATCTCCTTCTTTCACCTCATGCTCTTTGTTGTTGTTGTTATTGTCTGTTAGTTGTTTTCTTTTCTGCCTTTTTTTTGTTGCCGTTTTGATTTTAATTACTTTGTTCCTGCTTGTTCGTTGTTGTCGATTTAATGTAATCAACGCAGGGATGCCCAACATTATTTTTGTAACAATATGTTTTTATTAGAACAAAAAATGTTAAAACCAGTGAAAAGCCATGGTTCACGAAAGAAATCAAGGTGTTGATCAATGAAAGGAACAATGCTTACGGACGTTGGAAGAGATTCAGAACGCCCGAGCTAAAACAAATTTTTAGAGATCGTAAGAGGGAGGTAAATCTTAAAATTAGAGCCGCTAAACGTAAGTTCTATGAAGACAACTTGAAATCTGTCTTGTCTTCTAAGAGGAAATGGAGAAAAATTCGTGACATGGGATTTTTGAATGAAAATACTGCTGCTAATAACGATGAGGATGTAGATATGATGAATTTTTTATTTTTCTAATATACCTATGTCCAGCACTAATATCAAGTATTACGGTTCCATTGATACAACACTAATCCTCTAATCATAATAACAATGGCGTTCAGTTTGCTAACGTCACAATTGAATAGGTATAAAGATAACTTTTGAGTATTAAATCAGAATCAATTGGTTGCGATGAAGTAAATCTAAGATTTATAAAACTTGTATTGAACAATATTATTAGATATGTTTTACATCTGTTTAATACGATTCTGACAACTTCGGAATTCCCTTCAATGGGGAACATGCGTAAATTATTTGAATACCTAAATCTGATAAGACTTACAGACCTATAGCAATATTACCATATTTATCAAAGGCGTTTGAGAGCATATTATATGGTCAGATTAGTAAATACCTGTATGACAACTCTCTATTAACTAGCAGACAATCTGGCTTTAGGTCTAAGCATAGCTGTGTTACTGCGTTAGTGGATATTGCCGAGGAGCGAAGGTCTAAATTGGATCAAAACATGGTATTACTTCTGATACTTCTTGATCACTTAAAAGCCTCTGACACTCTTGATCATAACATCTTCTGTCACAAATTGAAAAATATATTTAACTTTTCTTCCTCAGCCGTACAATTATTATATACATACTTGTTTAATAGAAGTCAGACAGTTCGCCGTGGCAATGAAAAATCATTTGCTTGGTAAAGAGAGGTGTACCGCATGGTTCGATTCTCGGCCCACTATTATACTCTATGTATTTCAATGACCTACCGAATCATATTACTCATTGCGAAACGCAAACGTATGCTGTTGGCGTCCAACTTTATATTTACTGTCATAAAAAGTATGTTAACAATTGCATTATCAAACTGAATCATGTTTATAAATGGGCTACTGCTAATGGACGTTAAAGATAGCCGATATAAATAGATTGGTATCATTCGAAATGTGGATATATAAAAAATTATTAAAAATATCTTGGACTGAAAGGATTATAAAGACAGAAGTGCTTAGAAGATTCGGCAAAGAACGAGACCTATTGAAAAATATAAAACATAGAAAAACGGCGTATTTAGGTCATATAATGAGAAATGAAAAGTACCATCTACTTCAACTTATACTAGAGGGGAAAATTGAAGGAAGACGTGGCGTAGGCCGAAAACAAGCATCATGGCTACTAAACATGAGTCAATGGACATTTATTACAGCAGCCAGTAGTAGAAATGTGTTCTCTGAGATTATTAGAAATATTATATAAGATATATGTTAGCTCTAAGTAGATAATATGCAGTACGATGTATACTACGTATTGTAAATTGTTTAAGTCTCATAATGAATTAATAAATGGTATGTTCGCTTACATCCGATATCGGATTGGCAGATCAATAAGAAGAAGAATTATAGAATTATAGTTATTGCAGAATATAATAATTTGATTAAAGCTATTAATACATAATTTTTTCTTTGAATTATTTACTGTTATTTCCAATGTTTTATTTGTTCTAATATAGATAAATAGAGTTCTAGAATCGTATCATCCTTTCGATGAAAGCAAATTCAAAATTCCACCCTTCAGAGGACATCTGTAGAACAAAAAAATGGACATTTTAAATAAACCGGCTTCGGCAAAAAACCGTTCAATCTCCCTATACACCAGACATAATCAATATTTATAATATATGGGATTATTTATATTTATTATATTGTTACGTTTTAACCATTTTAAAACGTTCTTTTTAATTTCGTCAAAATAAATAAATAAATAAACACCACGTTGTTGTTTTATGGTTTTTATTTCCTCACTTTATCTATATACTGTTTATCTTAACACAGTAACTTATTTATCTTGCACTTAATATTCGTTTATATAACACTTTTATTTACGCCTAAGCACGACTTTAGTTTATGACTGCAAAACGATAACTATATAGGCAAAGCAGCCTCCTTACATACCTAATTTCCCTATACACCAGACATAATCAATATTTATAATATATGGGATTATTTATTTTTATTATATTGTTACGTTTTAACCATTTAAAACGTTCTTTTTAATTTCGTCAAAATAAATAAATAAATAAACACCACGTTGTTGTTTTATGGTTTCTATTTCCTCACTTTATCTATATACTGCTTATCTTAACACAGTAACTTATTTATCTTGCACTTAATATTCGTTTATATAACACTTTTATTTACGCCTAAGCACGACTTTAGTTTATGACTGCAAAACGATAACTATATAGGCAAAGCAGCCTCCTTACATACCTAATTTCCTGTAGTTTGGAAAGCTCCGGAAATGTTTTAAACACTCTCATATCCTCTATTTTATATCCGTTAATTTTAAACATGTAAGACTGTGTTACCAAAAGATGGTCGATTTGGCAATCAAATACACAAATCAGTATGGTAGTGCCGTCAAATACACAAATCGGTACAGCAATACCAGGTTAATACGTTATCAACCTTGACACAAACCAATAGACAAAAATCCCACAATACAGTCCCTGATGTGGTGTATTTTCTTTTTATGCGTTTTTATTTTCGTAACAATATATACTATATACAGCCCAATTCTGAACAAGAATTCGCTATCATTATCCCTTTTCTCATATTCTAAAAGAAATTTTCTATGGAAATGAAATTCCCTGGGAAATAAATTCCCTGGAATACATTTTTATCAGTTATAAAATCCTCCTATTCCAAACAGACACGGAGAAGGAATTTCAAGAAAGGGAATTTCGAATTCTCAAGTTAAAATTTATAAAATATTTGTGTGGCATATTTCTAAATTTTTTTATCCTAAATTTGATATTGAAAATATATTAAATTGACACCTTTAAATATATGTGATGAAAACTGATATAATTTTTTTCTGTATTCAATGTGTTATAAGTTCGTCATGCAAACCAATTGAAGTGATTTTGTTTTTTGTTTGTTAACATTCATCTTTCACCAAAAGGTGTTTTTCAAACGTAAATATTAAATGCTGCATTTTTAGTGACTTCTCTGGCAATGTCAGTATTTTTGCAAATAGAAGGCTAAACATTTTTAAAGACGCTTGTTTTAATTCGCTGTACAATTACACTGGTCTACAAAAAACAAAAAATTTTCTCGCCTTTAAATAAAACTACATGAAATGAAATGATTTTCCATCGGGCTTAAACTTTTTTTATGGGCGTGGATAGACTATTTCCGTTTTATATTTTTTTATTTTGGTAAGTGTTTTAAAAAACGTATACATAGAGTTAGCTTATTTATAATGGATTTTTGTTTTAGATTAGAGTATGTCAAGGGCTTGGACTCGCAAAAATTCTTCAAATTTGTTTTGCTACATCTGTGCGAAATTAACTTTAACATCACAACGCTATACAATAACTTCCTAAATTAAGGATGCTTATAAACATTACTTTGGATTTCCTATCGATGAAATAAACAAATATTGGCTGTCAAAAATATGTTGTAATACCTGTGCAAGAGCGTTAAAAGGTTGTCTTGATGACGATAGAAAGATCATGTCATTTATGAAACCAATGATATTGTTATTTCTGCATGATCGCTTTATGAGAAAAAATATTAACAAAGTCATATATCCAAACAGTTCATCTGCCCGAAGACCAGTTCTTCAAAACAATAATGTTTCTTTACTATTCTGTTAATGAAGAAGAATTGAAAAAAATCGCCAACACACATAGAGACAGATGTACTTTTGGCTACGTAGCTTTTGCAAATGTCAAACTATGAATATCAACAACAGATGTAACAACCTAACAAAAAAAAAAAAAATGGAAAAATGGGAGCGCCACAGGGGGGTTATTCCGGAAACTTTTTGAACAAGGTAGCATATTTAGAGGTGTCAATTTTATAAATTTTCAATATAAAATGTAGGATAAAAAACTTTTCATTGAAATCCATAAAATATAGTATCACATAAAAATGTTTTATAAATTTTAGCTTGAAAATTCGAAATTCTCTTTCCCGAAATTTCTTCTCTCTGCCTGTTTGAAATAGGAGGACTTTATAACTGGGAAATATGTATTCCTAGGAAATTTTATTCCGAGGGAATTTTCAGAATTGGGCAGTTGGTTAATGTAGAAAAAGCAATTTAAATTGACAAGTAGAAAAAATTAAGATTTTTATTAATGCCAGTAATTCCAATAGTTGCTGTTATGGATACCAAGATTCGTTAACACTCTGTTGAAAAATGGCAGAGAAAAACATAGAGAAGCGTCTGATCCACTTTCTTGTCCAAATGCAGTGTAAGTATTTTATCTTATTTAATTTTTATTTTCTAAATCTCATTTTTATTTTAGTTTTGTTATTTAACAAGGAGGCTTTTATTATGGTCTTAGTGAAATAACCCCACATCACCAAAGTTCCACTGTACCAGCAATTATATACATATACAACTAGCCACTACACTTCGGTTTTTAACAGGTGCATTTAAAGCAGGGGTACGCAAAAAATCGAAACACATAAAATGATAAATACACTGAAGTTAAAATGCTGCAAAGAAATAGGTATTCATACAAAGTATAAACATGCATAAATTTTTGTAGCTTATTTTTAACACTTCTCGGTGTTGCAAACAAAATCATAGCTCTCTTCAAAATATCTTTTATATTTCTTGAAATTAAAAAAAACACGAAAAGATGCGCTGCACCCAGTGTTGCCAATTCAGCGTCTTCTAACTCTTCCGCTTGCCTGTGAGTTCCATTCAATGGTCAGTTCCGAAATAGCAAAAAAAATCGAGATATTACCACGATTTTACTACGATATTACTACGATTTCCAATTCGAAAGATCATTGTGTTATTAGCGTTAATTTGATAAATTTGGCTTTGGAGATGTTTTTCCGCAAGCCCACCCTGTATATCTCCGCCTGTTTAGAATCCAGATTTAATTTCATCTAGTAATGTCTGTGAGCCTGGGGGTAGATGTCGTCTGCTTAATATAGGTCTTCTAACCTTGTGTTAAGCACCCAGATTATACCAAGTTATACATAATCGAGAGCAACGTTAAATAACAGTGGAGAAATAACACAACCTTGCCTAAAATATCTGATAGGTATTTTCTTAATGTTATACTTGAACCCAAAAATGAAGAAAAAGTTTTTAAGTAGCTAATTTGTTCTAAATTGTTTTTATTTTATTTTTTAATCAATCGTTCAAATTATTAAAAAATCTTTCTAGTAATAGATTTTTTTTTCAATTTTATTATATATTCCTATTTTTAAATATTTTTAAGACCTTTTTATAGCGCGTTTTGGTTACAAATTTTTACATAAAATACAATTTAGTACTTTTTTGGGTCTTTTGAGTAGGAGGCCTGCGCGTTTTGATCATAAAGAGTTGGTAACACTGGCTGCACCCCTTCTTCATTGACGGCTTAATAAAAATTGTTTGCACACACATGTTTCTTATTGTAATTATGATTGCCGTTTGGTATAATGTAAATGAAGCGTATGCATTTTTTATGCAAGATTTTTTTGCACTGATAATTTATTACAATTTATTAAGTTTTTTAACGCAAAATAAAACGAAAATAGTTTTCCAGGAATTATAAAAGCAATATCAATATGTACTGAACGATATTTAAATTGAAAGTTTATGTAATGAAGGTTAGCAGTACAGTTGATTTTGGTATATTTCAAGAAAATTTTCGTAGGAATTTTTTTCTCTTAGCAACCCTGATTGTAATATTGAATAAATAAGCTGCCGAATAACTCCGTAATCTGAACAATATTGTTACGTTTTTACCTTATTAAAAACGTGTTTTTATGAGTTCATAGATTGTAGTTAAAATAAAATAAATTTTGTATTTGGTTTTATTTTAAAAAATCCTTTATTCAACACAGTTTTGTGCACCACTGTAAGCAACAGCAACTACTCGACAGATCTTTCTACTTAAAGATCTTCCAACCCGATCGTAGTTATAACTTAGGTTCGATACAACCTTTTCAACCAGAGGTTATCCACACTTAACTCTCTTTGCTGAGTTAGCTCCCACTAAACTGGTTTTTTACTTCACTACTAGCTTCACAAGTTTACTCCTTATAAACTCTCTTCACACCAATAACACTTTCACTGAGTTAACTTTACTTAAAAACTACACTCGCTGAGTTTACGACACATCAATTGATTGCTGTTCGTATCGATGTGCTTTTTATATGACTGAGTAAACAACACATCGAAAGCTCTCGAACCTCTCGATTTTTTAGGTAGATTCAATTTCTTTCTTTTAATTTATTTTTAGTTCTTTTGTAGCGATGCGTATGTAAACATCTGCCTGTTTCAGATCTTAGAATTTGTTGTTGCTTGTATATTGTCTATTACTTGTTTTCTTTGCTGCTTAATTATTGTTGTTGCCGTGTTATTTTTAATAGTTGTTGTTGTTGTTGTCGATTTGGTTATTTGTGAACAGCACATATAGTTGTTCTTGTAGCTTTTGTTTATTTATTTTAGCGATGTAATAAACGCTGTGATGCCCAACCTTATGTTCGTAACAATATGAACGAACATCACTGATTTAAGGGTGTTATCGGAAAGGGTGTTTTTAACTCTTTAAAGCTATTACTAACTTAACATCATGTTTCAGCGAAAGATGTAGATATTAGCTTAGGAAGGAGTACGGCTTCATTGTTTATGTCTAAAGTGTTAGGCTTAAGTCGACTACCGGTAGTGAAATTGATTTTTTGTTAATATAGTTGAATGCGGGACGGAATTGGAAGATTCTGGTAGGGTGTTGTTATAGACCTCATAGAAATATTCCGGTCGAGTCTATTAATAACATTTAGGAGCAAATTTCTGTCCAATATAGTGACATCGTCATTCTTGAAGACGTCAACAGTAACTTGTTAGCGTACAATGCTCTTATTGATCCTATGACCTCTTTGGGTTTGATACCTATGAATATGGTTACACCGACACACTTCCACGGACAAGCGAATAATCTAATAGATATTATATTTGTGAACGATAAGTCTAAGGTGCTTCTCTATGGCCAAAACTCTCTGTCTGCTTTTTCTAATCATGACCTATTATTTGTGACATACGACCTTTATGTAGCTCGGAGACCTCTTCATTACACTTTCCGGAACATACGTAACATGGTTCGTATACTCATGGATTAGTATTCGGAGCGCATTGAATTTTATGCAGGATAACGTGAACAATTTGTATGAGGTGTGTGTACCCTTAAGGACCAGGCGGATAAAACCAAATCGGCAAACGTGGTTTACCTCCAGTATTGAGGAATTTATTAAGATTCGTAACGCTGCTTACACAAGATGGAAAAGGTTTAGAACTGTCGAGCTCTATAGAGAATTTCAATCTCGTAGAAAAGATGTTGTTAGGAGTATTAAAAGGTCTAAATGCTAGTACTACGGCAGAAAATTCTCCACTGCAATTGATTGCAAGTCGAAATGGAGGGAAATTCGGAAAATTGGAGCTAGACGAAGAGTCACTCCTCCTCACGATGTTAATATTAACATTGATGAATTGAATTTTAATTTTTTGAACATAGATATTCCTCGGCCAGGGCACAATGTATTTAAGAATATGTGTTCAGTATCTGTTGGGATGAAATTAAGCTTTCGGTGCGTAAGTCATAGTGAGGTTTTGGAGAGTTTTTCTGCTGTAAACTCTAGGACAACTGGAATGGATAGGTTGGATCCAACATTTATTGGAATTTTATTACCTAGAATTTGCCGTTTTTACCATAGTTGTGTAACACTGTCCTGACAAAATCAGTATTTGCAGAGGGATGGAAACTATGGAAAATTTTCCTATTCCGAAGGGGAACAACGAATATGGGCCCATTGCGATTCTTTCGTTTTTGTCTAAGACAATTTAGAATATAATGAGTAAACAGATTAATGAATATCTTAGGCAACGGAATTTATTATCTGGGGTACAATCATGATTTTTGAAAGGGAGATCTTGCATTACAGCTCTTACAGATGTATTCGAGAATCTGAGGTGTAATCTTTACGAGGAAAAGGTGTCGTTTTTAATATTACTTGATCACAGCAATTCATTTAGTACAGTAGACCACCTAATATTGACGAAAAAACTAGAGAAATTATTTTATTTTTCCCCAGCAGTCCATAATCTCATTCGCACATATCTTACTAGACGATCTCAAACAGTTTTATACAATGGAAAATATTCAGGGACCCTTAATATAAGCCGTAGTGTTCTGCAGGGATCCGTTTTTGGACCTCTTCTTTTTTGTATCTATATAAATGACTTACCAAATGTGATTGAGCATTGTGGGGTTCAAATGTATGCTGATGATGTGCAGGGTTATAGTAGTTGTAAATTGAATATGGTTTCTCATCTGCTGTGCATCAATCCTACGAAATCGAAGTGCATTTTTCTGAATAGAAACGATAGGATTCTTAATAATGACGTTGTGGTAAAAATAGATGATAATATTATTCAGTTTGTTAGCTCTTGCAAAAATTTAGTCGTCATATTTGATGATAAACTGTTTTGGTCTAGCCATATAGCGACCGTTGCTGGGCGTGCTTACGGAGCGCTTAGGAATCTTTGGGCTGTTAAACATTCAACTCCGCTGAAAATTCGTTCCTTGCTTGCCATAACGTACCTAATCCCAGTCCAGTCAATTATAAGGTTGTGAGATTTTCGCGTTTTGTACAGGATCCGACTTAATAAGCTAAGGGTTGCAAATAATAATATTGCGAGATATATTTATGATAGAGGTCGGCGCGACTCAATTTCTTGCTTTTCGTATAGGATATATCATATGACCTTTGAGAATCTTTTAAGTTTCGTAGCCTAATTTTATTACATAAGATTATAACAACCCAGAAACCGAATTATCTTTTTCGAGTGTTGAGATTTAGTAGATCAGAACGAGATAGGAAACTAATACAGCAAAGATATAAAAGCACTTTTTCACAGAGGCGATTTTTCATTTATTGCACTAGTCTTTGGAACAAATTACCGAATCGGATTCAGAATATTAGCAGAGCAAGGCGGCTGAAACTCGATCTTCGTGGATATTTATCTTGATAATGTAAATACATATTTTTTAAATTGTTTTAAATTTCTTCTTTTTTCATTCACTTTGTAATTATATAATTCATTTCTATTTATATTGTTTTTCTTTAATCTTCTTCGATTTATATTGTATTTTAATTTGATAGATCTCTGTACTTTATTTTTTTTATCTCTCTTAAATTATATTGATAACCTATTAAATTTTATCATTTTAAATTTGTAATCTCATTAGCGCTTTAAATTATAAGATTTTAGTCTTGTCGGGCTAGATTCAATATATTATTAAATAAATAAATAAATAAAAATAAATATAAATAAATAAACACAATTGAAAATGTAATATACCCGCTGTGGATAACGGTTCAAATGACACAAAATGAAATACAAGATCCAAAGATTATTTGTTCAAAAATTTCAAAAACCTGGTGTTAAAGGGTGGATTGATAGCACGCATAATTATACTAACCCTAGATTGGTATACTCAACTTTACCCCTTTATGAGTAAACTTCGTCGAATCGACAAATACCAATTTTCCGTTCCTATAATAAAGTAGCTATGCATATTTTTTAATGGAGACAAATTTAGATTGTTCTTTTAAATGTTTTAATAATAATTAAAAATATTTTCAT
The DNA here is from genome assembly GCA_023159175.1 of Wohlfahrtia magnifica. Classification (NCBI taxonomy): domain Eukaryota; kingdom Metazoa; phylum Arthropoda; class Insecta; order Diptera; family Sarcophagidae; genus Wohlfahrtia; species Wohlfahrtia magnifica. The sequence continues at coordinate 115,507 of JAKWBJ010000311.1, forward strand.
AAATTTTTGCACTATTTAGCTAATTTTTCTTTTAAATAAAAACTAAGATAAAATTTGTAGAATACAAAAATAAAAAGAGTATCGTCGTTTCCACGAATGTATCCAATCTAGGGCTAATGAATCCAAGTGTAGATGAATATCTATATCTTAACAGAATGGGGACATTCAGCATTAACGCCATGATTGTAAGTATTTTTTCTTATGATACTTTTTGCAACAGTTGTTTTTTCAGATATGCGACTAGTAGTAGTAGTAGTAGTAGTAATTCTTTTATTAAATTTTCTTCTTAAATTTTTAAAAAATATTAAATACATTATTTATGCTATAAATAAAAATAGAGTAGCTATGGCACCTCGTGTCGACAGCTGGATTCATATATATATATATATATATATATATATATATATATATATATATATATATATATATATATATATATAAAACTCGTACGTTTATATATATATATATATATATATATATATATATATATATATATATATATATATATATGTGCATATGTATGTCTATTTAAATAACAATCATATAAATTTATTTATCAGTAATTTTCTATAATTTAGAGAAGATTTTAAGTAGTTAATTAAGCTTTTCCAATCTCCGTTGGTTTTTCCATTAAGTATATTTATAATCTCGTCTTCTGTTAATATCGTTTTCTCGAAGTATATCCCACTAAAAGTTCTGAATATCTCTGCAGCTTATCACTTCTTCAGCCCCAAACTTGTGCTGCATAGGCTTGAATTGATCTGCATACCGCCAAAAATAGTTGCCATTTAATTTAAAGTGGAATATCGTTCTTCTTTAAAAATCTTGCAAAATTAGATTGATTGCCCTTTTTGATTGCGAATTTCTGTTTTGTATGTGGTTAACGAAGGACATTTTTGGAGTTACCAGATCACCAAGGTATGGATATTCTGAAACTAAATTTCTTTTAAATTTCTTCTCCTTTATATTTCCATTTCTCCAATTCATTTAGTCTTCCGCCATTTCTAAATATCATAATTTTTGATTTATTTGGATTTACTTCCAGATTCCATTTATTACAATAATATTCTAGCTGTTCTATCATTTTCTCCATCGTTTTTATATCATCCGATAGAATAACTCTATCATCAGTATATAGTAAAACTCGTACGTTTATGTCTTCTATATTTAAACCACTTCCCAAGCATTCGTGCAAATCATTAAAATACAAAGCAAATAATTATGGTGATATTAAGCAGCCCTGCTTAACGCCAGACGTTGTAGCAAAATATTCAGACAGCTCATCTCCTGTCCATATAGCTGACTGATCTTATGTGAACATATTTTCTAGCATTTTAACAAATTTATAAGAAACTCCCATTGAATACAATTTAAATATTAAAGATTTTCTTGATATATTATCGAAAGCTGCTTTGAAGTCTATAAAATATGCATATACATTTTTTCTTTCTACGAAAAAAAAACTATTATTATCTTCAAATAACTATTATTATCTTCAAATAATAGTTTTAAGTTCTGGAATTTTGTGAATCAATCTGCATTTGTAATATATGATGGGATTATTGTGGTTTCTAGATTATTTATACCATATGTAGTTGAATTGTGTTGATTAAATTAGTTGTAACGAAAGCATATCGAATGATATTTTTAATTAAGTAAATAAATAATTTTAAAGAATATTTCATTAAACCATAATATATATGTATGATATGTTTCAGGTCACTCAATAAGTCCGTAGGATAACACATAGATGGCGTTACTCGAATTTTGTCCATATGATTTTTATTTAATACTGACCTTTCAAAAATTATTTATTATTATATGCTGACATACTTCTTTCTACCTAGTGCCCTACCAAAAGCATTAATTTGTTTGGTAAGCACATCAAAACTTGGGAAATATTTTTCTGCTTGCTTCGTTTTTTCTGTGATATAGGTTTCTACTAATACAAAGATATAAAATATAGTTAAAAAAATATGGAAAGAAATATTTATTTGCTAGACCGTTAACATTATAAGATAATAATCTTAGCATTTTAATTTCAGTTGTTTTATATATTTATTGTTTTGTAATAAACTTATTTGCTGGTTACTATTTTTCAGTTTTTTGACTGTATTTTTCAAGTACTTATTAAAATTTATTGTTGCTAGGACACTTCAATAAAGTTTTTTTAAAACTTCTTCAACGTTTTGTTTACCACAAACCAACTCATTTTCTTCGTTCCATACAAACCACTTATCTTTAATGTTTAATTTTTCATCTCTAACATTGACCTAATGCATTACGCTTTCAGAAGGGATTTGTTTTCTTACAATCAACATAGCCTTCTTTTTTAGCTTCCTTGGAGATAAGTTTCTTCCGATGAATATGTTAGTTCCTGTCAGATTTTTTGCTGCTTTAAGAATTTCTGAGATGGAAGCCTCGTTTTCAAACTCAGCAATCACCGTTTGCATATTACACTGGTCTACAGCAAAAAACACCTTTGAATAAAACTATATGGAATATAATGATTTTGATGCGCTGATTTCAAATCCGTTTTCAGTTTTTTCCATCGGGTTCAAACTTTCTTTTATGAGCGTGGCAAATTGTTCGCCCAGAATATGGTAGTTATGTCAATATATTTCATCACAACTTGAAAACGAGTCGGCCGATTTTAATGCAGTTACAACCAAACCTTTAGGAAAAAATTTCCGATAAATAACGTGAACACCATTTTTTTGTTTTTTGTATTTTCAACAGTTCCGGAGTTATTCTTAACTTAACTGCGAAAAAAACCCGCAATTCCCAAGGTTTCGTAAGAGTCCCGCGGCAACATCACAAAATACTAAATTGCCATCTTTGCTAAAATAGGCCAGAAAATCTTCTTGTCTATATCGAAAATATGAGATTTTCGTGTCCTTATCTAGCAGATTCCATTGCTGTAATCTTGACGCAAGAATTTCTGACTTTGATTTTGGGATTTCTAAGTCTCCCACAAGATCATTGAGGTTTTTTCGATGGACAAATGGTCAAAGTTAGTTACCTGCATTTAATTTTGAACAAAATTAGCAATACACAACCGATTTTCATGATTTAAATCTTATTTTATTCTCTATTTAAGCTTTAATTGAAATGCTTAACATCTAAAATTTACATACTAAAAATTTTTTTATAGCTTTTCGAATAAAAAAAATTGCTCTAATTTTGCGGGAATTTTTTTTCTTGCATTTAAGTTGTGAGTAATTCTGAAACTGTTGAAAATTCAAAAAAAAAAAAAAAAAATAAAAAAAAAAAATGGCGTTCACGTGATTTATCGGAAATTTTGTTCCTAAACGTTTGGTTGTAACTGCATTAAAATCGGTCGAGTCCTTTTCAAGTTATGATGAAATATATTGACATAACTACCATATTTTGGGCGAAAAATTTGCCACTCGCACAAAAAAAAAAAAAAAAAAAATTGAGTCTAATGGAAAAAAACTAAAAACGGATTTGAATTCAGCGCATCAAAATCATTATATTTCATATAGTTTTATTTAAAGGCGAGAAAATTTTTTGTTTTTTGTAGACCAGTGTAATTAAAAGTTTCATGAGCCGAAATAATATTGGGTTTTACTTTAAATTTCTCCACACAGATCATAGATACCGTCCCTCGCCTTTAAAGACAATCTGTGTACTTTTAATTTGGTGCTCTAACCATCTTATATTATTTGCATCTTCGCGCCTTATTTTCTATAATTGTTCAATTTCCTTTTTTAGTTGTGTTCAGGATAATTTTCTTTCACTACATTTTTTTATTTAATTTTACTAATTAATTTTAAATTGACCCACGTCTTTGAATTCAATTTTTTTCTTTTGGTCTTGAATTTTTTACTTACTTTAATTTTGTATTTACTTAAATCTTCTATTTACTTCATACATATGTATATTTAAAGTAACGGAGTAATCGTTCGATTTCTTTTATTATTTTGTTTTTGTAAGTAATAATTTGACAAACACCTTAGCTTTAAGAGGTTTTACAAATAAATTTTAAATCAGTGCATTACTGAACGAGAAAGAATAAATATGTCTTTTTTCTTGGACATTTGTTGGTGACCCCGGCGTGATGCACTAGCATCACAGTGTTTTTTGTATTTAAATTTGTGCTAATAGAACATTAAAAAATAAGCAAACCAGTTTAATTTGTTTGTGTTTTTCTTGCTAAAAAAAAGATAACTTTTGTTTGAAAAGGAACTTTACGGTACTTAAAATTCCATTGCCCAGCTGCATAAGTTTTTGTAAATTAAAAATCTTTTGAATATTGTTAAAGATTAAATGATTAAGTTTAAAAACAAAATATGAGTAACATTGAAAGTCTACGTAAAACACGCACCCATTTAAAGGGAACAGCGACCAGGTTGGAGAATTTTTTAAGACAAGTAACAAATGAAACATCGGTTTTTGAGATTAGGGCAAGGCTTGAAAAACTGGAGAAAATCTACGACAGCTTTCAAGCACTGGATATCGAGATGAGTATTCACAATGGCAATATTCCTGAACGTGATAACGAATTAGAAGAATTTGAAAACAGATATTTTAAGATGAAAACAAAATATTGCGAAATAATTGATGCCAGGCTGCATAATACTAATATTGTAGGTGATCATCTAAACTCCACAACTGTTCAACAAGATGCCATGCAGAAGCTATTGGATTCTCAAGCTGTGTTTTTGGAGAAATTGTCGGCGTTGCAAGCTACATCAACAATAAATCAAGAGTTGGTTAACACCTCTGTCCAATCTGCTGACGTACGCCTACCGAAGCTAAATATTCCTGTATTTGACGGTAATTATTCTGAATTTAGATCTTTTTTTGATTTGTTTAACAGCTCAGTGCACAATAACTACTCGTTAACTGCATCTCAAAAGTTCCAATACCTTAAGGGACTATTATAAGGTGAGCCTGCCATGCTTATACGACATCTTGCTGTATCTGATCAAAACTATACTGAGGCAATAAAAAAAATTGAAGAACGTTACGATAAACCTTCACTCGTTATTGATTCGCTAATTGAAACCTTTTTACTAATACCGAAAGTCAATAATCCCCAAAGTCTTAGAAATGTGTCAAATGTTGCTGATGAGGTTATACGAGGGCTAAGAGCACAAGGTCCCGATGCAGAAAAGCGTGATCCCTGGCTGATTCACATTTTATTAAAAAAGGTTGATAGAGACAGTCACAAATCTTGGGCTGAGCATTGCAGTAAGACTACATTTCCCACACTGGAAAGATTTATAAAATTTATGAACGATCGCTGTGATGCATTGGAACGTATGCCCACTCCAGATGATAGGAATCGAACCGCTAAATCCGTTCGATCTTATACCAGCTTTGTGAAAAGATCGTGTCCATCGTGCTCACAAAATCATCACCTAGCATACTGTCCAACATTTAGCAGAATGACTGTGCCTAATCGTATTGAATTCGTCAAAGAAAAGAGATTGTGTTTCAATTGTTTAAAGCCTGGACATATAGTACAGAACTGTCCATCTAAACACGTTTGTGAGTCCTGTAAAGCCCATCATCACTCTTGTATTCATATGGAACGAAATTCGAATTCCGTATCAGCAAATACTGTTAAAAGCACGCCATCTAAGGATGGTAAAACCTCCAGTGAACCAACTTTGAAATCTAAAACTGTTGTGGAAGCTGCCAGCGCATCTGATACATATAATTCATCGTCTGATAAAACCTACCTCATCGCCTAATAATTCAATAAACCTCGCTGCGTCATTTAAAACTAAAACGTTAAGCATGCTTTTGCCAACTGCTAAAGTTCTTGTTAAAGATAATATGGGTTGTTTCCATCGTTGTAATGTACTTCTAGACTCTGGGTGCCAAAACACATTAATTTCTGAAAGTTGTGCGAATAGACTTGGATTAAAAAGAAATCCAGTGGTTTAGGCAATAATAAAGCTGGTGCAACGAAAGGTATAGTAGAAGTACAATTAAAATCACTTTATAATTCTGATGGTATTATCATGCAAGCGCATGTATTTAAATGTCTTACATCAAAGTTGTAATGTACTTCTAGACTCTGGGTGCCAAAACACATTAATTTCTGAAAGTTGTGCGAATAGACTTGGATTAAAAAGAAATCCAGTGGTTTAGGCAATAATAAAGCTGGTGCAACGAAAGGTATAGTAGAAGTACAATTAAAATCACTTTATAATTCTGATGGTATTATCATGCAAGCGCATGTATTTAAATGTCTTACATCAAAGTTACCTCCTTCCCCTCTTACTATAAATTACTGGGATGAAATTAAAAATATCCCCCTTGCCGATCCCGACTTTGATACTCCAAAGGAAAGTACAAGGACTACGATTACTTCTTTACCCTTTTAAGAGAGGGTCAAGTTCTTAAATATGGTATTCTGTTGGCTCAAAATACATTATTTGGATATGTTTTGGAGGAAGTGCTAACGAAACTTCTAATAATGCATGCTATATAGCAGCTCAAGATACATCTGAAGTTGATTTAAATCATACATTAAAACTATTTTAGAAAATTGAAAGTGTTCCCCAAGTCACAGCCATTATGACTCCCAAAGACCAACAAGCAGAAGATTTATACCAATCAACAACTATACGGACTGAGCGATATTGTGTGAGGCTTCCGTTCATCCATAATGCAAATCTTGGAAATTCATATTCTACAGCATTGAATAGGATGAAATCAATGGAAAGAAAATTCAAATCACATCCTGAATTGAAAAAAGCCTACACAGAATTCATCAATGAATATATTGAACTGGGCCATATGAAACCGGTTTCTAGTAGCAAACTGAGTCTCCCAGCTGAAAGAGTGTGCTATTTGCCGCATCACGCTGTGCTCAAAGAGAATAGTTTAACCACAAAGATTAGAGTGGTCTTTGATGGTTCTGCCAAAACCTATAATGGTAGGTCACTCAATGATGATTTGCTAAAAGGTTCAACATTGTAGCAAAATTTACTGGCGGTAATTTTGAGATATCGCTGCAAGAAGTATTGGTTTTCAGCCGACATCAAGCAGATGTTTAGAATGATTCAAGTGCAGGAATGTGACCAGGACTTCCAGCGAATCCTATGGAGAGAATCGCCAAATGATGAGATCCAACATTATCAACTTACTACTGTGACCTACGGCACCCGACCAGCGCCATACCTATCAATACGAACACTTCTACAGCTAAGTCATGATGAATGAAACAATTACCCATTGGCTAGTGAAGCTATTAAAAGTTCATTTTATGTCGATGACTGCATGGCAGGCTCCAATACACTAGAAGGCGCTAAAGAGTTACCAGAACAGTTAAACAATTTGCTTACGGCTGGCGGATTTAATTTAAGGAAATGGGCAGCAAATGATAGCAGAATCATTTCACAGATGCCAGATAGTGATAAAATTGAAAGAATAGTAGATATTCCTAATGAATTGACAGTGTGCCTATTAGGCATTATATGGAACCCTATGAATGACTGATTTTCATATAAAGTTAAAACAAGTGATTATCATCTGGACACCAAGAGACATCTGCTTTCTGAGATATCGAAAATATTTGATCCCTTGGCTGGATATCTCCCGCAATTGTAGCTGTAAAAATAATAATCCAACAACTGTGGTTATCTAAACTTGAATGGGATGATTTGTTACCAAAAAATATTTTAGATGAAGTCAAACTACATTTTTCTGAGTTCCCTTTACTCAATAATATTAACATACCATGATTGATTTTTTCCACAGAAAAGGATTTCATGGATTCTGTGACGCATCCAGCTTAGCATACGCAGCAGTTATTTATTGCCGTAAAGTATCAGCAGACGGACAAATGTCTACAAATGTAGTTTTGTCTAAAACTAAAGTAGCGCCAATTGCATCACTATCAATCCCAAGGCTTGAACTATGTGCGGCATATTTGTTGTGTCAACTGTTGGAGTATTTAGCATCGGTCATTCATATAAAATTAGATGAAGCAGTATGTTGGTCGGATAGTAAAACCGTTCTAGCCTGGCTTTCTTCTCATCCTTCAAAATGGAAAACTTTTATTAGTCATCGTTCATCTCATATTTTGAGGAACCTTCCAAGTAAAAACTGGCGATATATACCTAGCAAAGAAAATCCGGCCGATGTGGCAAGTGGGGGTGTTAGATCGAGTGCACTTATAAATAATGAGTTGTGGTTTAAAGGTCCCGCCACACGCCACACGCAAAGCGTAATCAATATACTACAAATGAGGAGATTCGTCCAAATCAACAAGTAGCCTTAATATCAAATACAGACGACAATTCAGATATAGTTACAATGTTAACTAACGAAATTTCTTGCAGACCGAAACTGATTAGAGTACTTGCTTACTGCTTGCAATTTGTAAATATTTTACAGACTAAGCAAAAAGATGGTTCACCACTGAGAGTTGAAGAACTCAAGGCAGCTGAAATTAAAATTTACAAATACTATCAAAATATTAATTTTTCTGGGTCTATAAAATCTCTTAAAAATGGTATAGCTACAATTACAAACAAAAAATTGAGAAAACTTTCACCTTTTCTGGATTTGAACGATATATTACGTGTTGGCGGGAGGTTATCAAAATCTGATCTGCTTTACGACAGCAAGCATCAAATAATTTTGCATAAAGACTGCCCTATCGTCCGCAAAATTATACATGATTTACACCTAAAAAATCTTCATGCTGGAATAACACTATTGGTTGCTACCTCACGACAAAAATATTGGATAATTGGTGTTCGTGAAATTGTTAAGACTGTAACGCAACAGTGTGGAGTTTGTATTCGATACAGTACACGCAATCAACAGCAGCTTATGGGTACTCTCCCAAAATTTCGTGTTACCGCTTCCTATCCTTTTTACGAAGTCGGATGTGACGATGATGGTCCTATGTTGTACAAGCAACATAACGGACGAAAGGCGCCAATAGTCAAAGCGTATGTAGCGGTTTTTATCTGTTTAGTAACCAAAGCTGTACACTTGGAATTAGTGTCCGATTTGAGCACTGATGCCTTTTTAGCGGCCCTGAACCGTTTTGTAACTAGACGTGGTCTGTGTGCGCATATACATAGCGATAATGGAACAAATTTCCAAGGCGCCGCAAAGAAACTGAATCAAATTCATAATATGGTAAAATCTTTTAATTCAAACCATGACATTTCGAATTTATTGTCTTCTAAAGGTATCCAGTGGCACTTTATTCCACCAAGTGCCTCTCATTTTGGTGGAGTATGGGAATCTTCTGTTAAATCCATGAAGTATCATTTACGTAGAACTATTGGTCAAGCCACACTCAATTTTGGAGAGCTGTCAACCTTGCTGAGCAGAATCGAGGCCATTTTAAATTCTAGGCCATTAGTCCAAGCTGACGAAGATGACATTCCCTATCTTACACCGGGACACTTTTTAGTTGGAAGACCCCTAAATGCATTACCTGAGGCTGATGTTACTCATCTTAAAAGTTCAACATTAACTAAGTGGAGGCTTGTTCAACAGCTAACCCAGTATTTTTGGTCTCGATGGTCAACTGACTATTTGCTTTCTTTACAACCCAGATCAAAATGGTTAACTGAGAAGGAAAATCTCAAAATTGATGATATAACCTACCACCCTCCTGCTGGAAGATTGGTCGAGTTATTGAAACCCATGCTGGAACTGATGGCCTTGTAAGAGTTGCTACTGTTAAGACTAGTAACTCGATCTTTATACGCCCAGTAATTAAGTTGTACCCTCTGCCTAAAGATCGTTGAACTTCGTCCAAGGCTGGCGGGAATGTTCAGGATAATTTTCTTTCACTACATTTTTTTATTTAATTTTACTAATTAATTTTAAATTGACCCACGTCTTTGAATTCAATTTTGTTCTTTTGGTTTTGAATTTTTTATTTACTTTAATTTTGTATTTACTTTAATTTTGTATTTACTTAAACCTCTATTAACTTCATACATATGTATATTTAAAGTAACGGAGTAATCGTTCGATTTGTTTTATTATTTTGTTTTTGTAAGTAATAATTTGACAAACATCTTAGCTTTAAGAGGTTTTACAAATAAATTTTAAATCAGTGCATTACTGAACGCGAAAGAATAAATATGTCTTTTTTCTTGGACAAGTTGATTATTTTCGGTACTTAGAGCTCCTATTTCTGCAGCTCCACAGTAATTTCAGCTTTTACTGCATTCAAATTAGTTTTTGTTGGAAGATATTGTAGCTCTTCTTCTAAAAGTGCATTCATTGTATATATTATTAAAGTCATTACATCATTTATTCCATGTTACCTACTGGTTTTTTTGCCATTTTCTTTTCCGGTGAAGTGTCAAATATTTTTCGTTTTGGTGTTTCCCGTTGCATATTGTTAGGAGGCGATTTAGTGAGAACAAATAAAGCGGTGAAATATCAAACACACGTCAGTTCGAAATATTACAGAGCGCACAATTGGCATATTTAAAAGCTCTTTTAGATATTTAATGGGTACAATGAAATATATAATAGTGAAGACTAAAAGCAATAGCATACGAATATAGGTGAATTAAGAAGAAAGAAAAGTCTTATGAAATGAATAGCAATGTTCTATGCTCTGTTAAACATTTTTGTTCGGCAAAAACAAATATTTTTGTTTCGAAATATACGAATGTAACAAAGCAAAACATCAGCGTCAACTGCTTCATTTTATTGAGTCTGACACAATATTTTGTGCGACAAATTGATACCGCAAATCCCAGAGGAAAAATCTTTTAAGGAGATTGCAGTGATCTTACATGATTATTTTGACCTAAAGCAAAATTAACTTTTTGGGAAATTTCCGTTTCAACATGAGAAAGCAAAAGGAGAGAGAGACAGCTGCAGATTTTTTGGTTGGTTTTCATAAACTAGCAGTCAACTGTAATTTCGGGACTTATTTGGAAAATCATTGAGGAACCAATTTGTGTTTGGTCTCCTAGACAAAAAATTGCACAGCCGGGTGTTGGAAAAAAAAACTTAATTTTGGATGATGCAATCACAATGGCGACCGCCAGCGAATTAGACGAAAAGGGAGGTGAATAATTACAAGGTAATGGCAACGAAAAAGTGAGTGTTCACAAAATGGCGGCAAAATATAAAAAAGCTAATATAAAAAATTTTTTTCGTTGTGGCGACCCGAATCAAAATGCTGACAAGTGTAAATTTAAAGAGACAATGTGTCACTATTGTACGAAAAAAGGATACTTAAGAAAAGTATGTTTTAAGGAGAAAAACAAGTATACAGCGTTATTGACAATTCCGAAAAAGTGTCTACAGTTGAGGAAATTTTACATATAAATGACCCACAAAATATTTTAAGTATCCGTAAAAAAATTTGGTACAAGCTCGAGGTGAACAATAAAGTAATCAATTTCGAATTGGATACAGGGTTCCAGTATCACTTGTAAACCTCAATGATGCAAAAAGATTTTCCGAAATTGGAAGTTCAAGCCCCGGACATGGTAACATGGTTTGTGGTAACCCTTTACAAGTGGTTGGCTACGTATGGATAAATATAACAGACCATGATAGGGTTAAATTGTACATAGTTCGTTTTGATCGCAAACCACTATTGGGTAGAGAGTGGAAATATCAAATAAAAGTAAATTGGAATGAGGTCATTAACAGTAATGATAACTCTTTGGTAAATCTTGTGGACACAAAAGAGGATTCTCAGTAAATACAAATTTTATTACAAAAATGTCCTACTGTATTTTCAGAGTCTATGGGAAAAATTTCGGAATTACAGGCCCAACTCTACTTCAAACCGAATGTGACCCCTAAATTTATAAAAGCCCGACGTGTTCCATTCACACTTATGGAGGCAGTCGAGAAGCAATTGCAGGATCACGTAGCTGAAGGGCTGTTGAAAAAAGTGGAAAGAAGCGAGCGGGCCACACCCATTGTAGTAGTTATAAAGAAAAATGGTGCAGTACGTATCTACGGATTGTTACAAGATTACATTAAACCCAGCTTTAGTGGTAGATGAATACCCACTTCCCGTCATTGAAGAACTTTTTAATAAAATGGCAGGGAGAGTAAAAATTTTCAAAAATTGATTTGAAAAAAGCGTACCTACAGTTGGAAGTACACTCCGATGATAGACACTTATTAACCCTCAACACTCATAACGGACTGTACCGACCCACCCGTATGATGTATGACATTGCTAGTTCACCTACAAAATGGAAAAGGCTGTATCAGTATTCCTGCGTGGTATTAAAATTACAGCCCCTAATGATAAAATACACCTACAACGCATCGAAGAGTTACTTATACGTTTGGAAAAATTCAACATGCGTGTAAATGTTGAAAAATCGGAATTTTTAAAAGATTCTATTAAATTATGTGATTACCTTATTAACAAGGATGGTATGCAGCGTATTAAAACAGAAATAGAAGTTATTCAGAATATGAAACAACCACAAAATAAAGATGAACTCCGTGCTTTTCTGAGCTTAATAAATTATTATGGCAGATATATACAAAATTTGAGTGACATTACTTAGTATACCCGCTCAAACGATTATTACAAAACGACGTAAAATTCGAATTCAACGAAAAATGCAAGAAGACGTTTGGGGAAATCAAGAAGCAAATGCAATCCGACACTATTTTAACACATAGACCTGAGTCCGTCTGGTGTTGGTGTTGTGCTTAACCATGTTTACGATGATGGAAGTGAGAAACCTATACAGTTTGATTCACAGACCCTTAGCAAAGTCCAACAACCATACTCACTGATCGATCGAGAGGCTTATGCGATCATCTTTGATGTTCGTAAGTTTTATAATTATTTATACGGTAGGAAGTTCTCTACGGTACGGTACGGTATTAAATGCAAAAAGTTGAAAGAAAACGCTAATGCTGATGCGACGTCGCGCCTCACGAGCCCTGATATATGTAAATTTGTTGATGAAGTTCATGTGATTGAGGAGGAAATGATTGAAAACTTGCACGTGACCCTAGAGAAACTTAAAAAACGAACACAAGCAAATGACGAAGTAAAAAACTTAATAAAATATTTACTGAACCTAAAGACCGTTTGGGTATTTCTCAGACAAAATTTAGTTTACATAATGGTTGTCTAGTACGTGACATAAGGGTGTATATACAAAAACCTTTACGCGAAAGAGTTTTGGATGAACTACATTCCTCACATTTTGGTATATCCCGGATGAAAAGTTTGGCAAGAGCATATGTTTGGTGGAACCAAATGGATAAAGATATTGAGACGCTAGTATCCCAATGTGAGTTTTTTCAATCGACACAACTCGACTCAAAAAGAATCACACCAATCCATTGTTGGACAAGACCCAGCAAACTATTCGAACGAGTACATGCCGATTATGCAGGATATTTGTTTATACTGGTGGACGCGTATAGTAAATGGCCAGAAGTTCATATTGTTTTAAATATGACAACTGAATCCACAATGAAAAATGTCGTGAAATACTTTCACAATTTGGCATTCAGAACATATTCGCAAGCGATCATGGGACCCAATTCAATTTAGATGAATTCCAGAAATTTCTAAAAATAAATGGTATCGTACGTAAACAAGGAGCCATCACCATCGAGTAACTAATGGACAGACTGAAAGGTATGTGCAAACTATGAAATATAAATTATTAGCATCAAAATTTACGCCGAATGCGATGAGCATAGAATTAGCCAAAATATTATTGGTTTATAGACGTGCCATTCACCACACAACTCGCAATGTTAATGTTAGGCCGTCGAATTCGATGTCGTCTCGACCTAATACTAACCCATAACGATGTCAACAATCGGTTACGCCTGACTACTAACAAGAAATATTCAGTAGGAGATCGGGTAGCAATGCGCGATTATCTCCCCAAAAACAAATGGCAATTTGGCGTAGTGGAGGAGAGTGAGACACACTGATCAGATGCGCGAAGTAGATGTGGTACCCTAAGAACCTGTGACCCAACAACATGACCCACACCCAGCTCCAAAGACAGATTATGCAGTAACCCAGGGTATTTCGCACACAATTTTACAACAATCAGAAGCAACATAGTACGGTGAAAATACACTTAGAGTGGAATCAGGAACAGAAGCTTCCCCGGAATTCCGCAACCTAATGAAGATACTGAACTGCGACGCTCACAGAGAGCACGTAAGGTACCTAAGTGATATCTACAATAATCTCATGTAAACTTTTTACTTTGTGTATATCTGAAATTAGAGTATTGTAATGTATTAATATCGAAATAATTAAGTGTGGGAGAGATGTTATACGGGACAGTGGAATGACAATATTGTATTTTATAATAATCTGGTAGCATTGTATAGAATAAGAAAGATTAAATTAGATTAAATAAAAAACTTGTTCACTCTTTGTTAAACCATCAACGACAACGGTTGTTTCAATTACAACATTTTATAGCGTGTATTTAACAATTTTTACTATATTTTAATAATAATTTAAAGATTTCTTACGAGAGAAAATTTTTTAAAGTAAACAAATGGTTTCTTACACTAGGTGTTGCCACACTATTTTTTAGTACAAACCACTTTTTTATTTGAACCAAAATTTTAAAAATTAGAACAATTTGCATCCTGGCAATATAACTCCCAAGCAAAACAAAAATAATTTTAAATTAAAATATAAGTACATAAAATCAAAACTTGAAAATAAATATTTAAATAAGAATAAATTTTTATGGGTAAACATAGAAATCCGGAGCAGGAAAAAATTTTCTTGGATTTTATGGAGATGCACCAAGACATACCCGAAGGATATGTAAAAGGTGATCGAGCAGCAAAGGTAGCACTTAGGTTGGAGCTCACAGAAAAATTAAATTATTCAGGGCCACCAGCAAAGACTGTAATGGTTAGAGGAAACCGTTGGCAGACTGGAAATTCTACATAAAAAATAAACTGAGCCACAATAGAAAGGAAAACCAGAAAATTGGAGGTGGCCAATATAATAAATATATATTGTTTGATGTGGATGCATCTGTGGCGAGATTGATTGGAATATACAAACGAATGGAAGGCATTGTTGAAGTTAAAGATTTTGTGGAAATCAATTTGACTTCATTTCAATATATGTCAATTAAGGAAAACGATAATGATCTTAATATAACTACTGCCACAATTTATTAAGACTAATCTCTATTAAAATACGAATACACAGTACAAATTTAAAAGAAGTGAATTTCCTTTTTATTAAACGTACATACATACATTTTTATTTTATTTTTATATTTCAAATGCATTAATTTAGTTTCATTTTTTTATTAAATGTACCTTTTTATTTTACTTTTTATCAAATTAATTAAATTTAAAACTATGTTAAAATTATTTAAATGGATTTTTAATTAATTTCGAAGGCAATATATTGTCTTATACAGTTTCTTGCATTAAACATGCCTCTTTCACTGAGCTCGTCTAAAAAATAAAAATTATTATTTAATTGAGACACAATTTTTAATTAATAGCATGTTTGCTTCGATCGGAGTAGGAGTGTAGCGCTTTTTTTTGAATTTTTTTAATTTGAAGAGACTTAAAGTGGATTTTGAAGAGAACTAAAATTTTGCTTGCTACACCGAGAAGTGTTAATAATAAGTATATAAATCTATGCATGAATGCAAAAGCAAAAGTTACGGCAAAAACAGAAGAGAGCAAAAGCAAAAACAAAAGAGGGCAAAACAAAGTTATTCGCTTTAGAAATAGGTTCGCTAAAGGTTTGCTGTTGATATTACGGGCAAACGTTCGAGATTGAAAGATTTGCTGCCACAAACTGAGCGACGGGTGAACTCTATGATTTTTTAAATACATCCATGTTTTCATTAGTGGATGCATGTTTTTAGTGAATGAATCGTTTTGAATTGCTGTACCCATTTTATTTCTTACTGATGTGCTGTGTGGTGGATAGTGTAAATAACTTAACAGTGCTAAGTTGATTTTACTGTAGGTAAAAGAAATGAATGCAGTAATGCGGGTCTCTACTTTAAATTGTTAAAAATAGCAATTCCACTTCGGAAACTCAAAGTGGTTTCATTCCGAAAAAAATTTTGTTTTACGCTTTCTGTAAAAGCTAATTTCGGAATTAATTTCACTTTCGATCGGAATTAAGTTCTGCGACTGGATTGCATGTATGTTTTTGTAAGCAAGAGAGTGTTGCAAGAAGGCCATACAAGTTTAAATTTTGTGAAGACCAAATTGTGTTTTATAACCATTTAGCATTGCGTAAGCATCTAAGTCATAGTTGAACAGATAAGTTCTTTTGAGTCTTATCAGGCTCATAATTATCTTATTACAACCGAATGAAAATGAGCAGATAATAACAGCAAAGTTTCAAAAATTAAATAATAATTAATAAAATAATAATTAATGAAATAATAATTAAATAAATTAATAAATTAATTAATAAAATCTTAATTAAAAAAATAATAATAATAAAATATTAATTAACAATATGGTTATTAAAAAAATAATAAATTAAGCAGTTAACAAAAAAGGGAAAGAAAAATAATGAGAAAAAAGTGTACATCAAAATTAAAACAGAGTTATATATAATGTTACAAACTTTATACACAAGCTAGCCAAGAAATTTTCACAGTTCATTTCTGAACCGATTTGCGTTGCGAATCACTGAGGTTGAGTTAGTAATTGGACAAATGCTGTGAATGAATAACTGACGTTGTGAGGAGGATAGTCTATATTTAAGCTGAATTAATCTTCTTCCCCTTACAGATCTGCCAAATTTCGAAACCTGAAACAGATAATATTCTAATTCCTTAATTTTAGTAGATTCCCAAAGTTCATCTGGTTGATTTGATATGAAAACCGGGAAATAGATTCACGGTTTCCTATATCATAGATGTATCTCGCTATGTTATTGTAAGCTACCCTTAGGTCATTAAAATCACTTGCAGAGCAGTTGGCATAAATTTCATACAAGAGAACAGGTAATTTTTAGCAAACAGAGTCCGTGCGCCGATAGGCGTCGAATGCTTGACCGCCCAAAAATTTATAAATATTCCGTAAACTAGCCCAACTACAGTAGATATATGATTGGCCCAGGATAGTTTAATATTGAATACATCACCAAAATTCTTGCCGAAACTTACAAGTTCAACAATATCATCACCAAGATCTAAATTATTATTACTAATACCAATGCATTTTGACTTGAATGGGTTGATGCAGTGTCCATTCTCCGCAGCCCATTTGCTAATCCTCGCCAGACTGGTGTTCATGTTAGCCACACAAGAATGAATACATTCGCCCTGTTGCTGTTAAAAATCTGTACATCATCGGCATACCTTTGTACACCGCAGTGTTCTGTCACATCAGGCAAACCATTGATGTACAGACAAAATAAAAGAGGTCCGAGAATTGAACCTTTCGGGATACCTCTGTTCACATTCAATGTCCTTGAATATTCACCATTCAATAGTACAGTTTGAGATCGACCAGTCAGATAGTTGTGTAGTAGTTCACAAGCTGACGGTGAAAAATATAAAAGTTTCTCCAGTTTACTCGTTAAAATTGCATGGGCTATAGTATCAAAGGCCTTGCTATCATCCAAAAGTACTAAAAAAGATACCATACCCCTGTCAAGACAGGCTCTAAGATCCTCAGTTATATTCGTAAGAGCAATGATATAGCTCTTGACCCTAACAAAACCAGATTGCCTAAGAGATACAAAATTCGATTGTCCTAAATATTCATTAATCTGCCTACTCATAATAGCAATAGGCCTAAAATCTTTATTCTGCTTTGGAATTGGAATAATCTTAAAAAGCTTCCAGTCCTCAGAAAAAACAGATTTTGTAAGTATAGAATTGAATAAATGAATAAGAAACGGTAAGAGTCTGGGCAGAATAATCCTCAGAAATGTGGTACTTATTCCATCAATACCGATAGCCCTAGACTTAACTGCAGAAAAACTCAACATTACATCATACTGGTTCACACAATGAAAGTTAAATGGTTTCCAACAGAAACTGAACACAAATCAGCATATATGTAAGTTGTAAGAGAGTTGAGGAATATTAATATCCACAAACTTACGATTTAAATCATCAACATCAATCCCACAGGAAGTGCTGCTTTTCTGTCCTATTTAAATCTTGCGGATTTCCCTCTATTTTGACCCGCTGTTAATCGCTGAGGAAAATTTTATTCTATAAAATAAACATTTCGTTTCCCTGATACATCTAACTACTTCTCTCCTATATGACTGAAAAAATTTTAGGAGTTCTGGTGTCCTGAACCCTTCCCATCTAGCGTAAGAAGCGTTATGTTCCCTAATTAAGGCCAGGGTTCCTGCTCCATATTAACATGTCTGGTCCTTAAAGGCATACACGCAGTGTTGTCATATTGCAAGGTTTATCTTGTTTTGTTAGTTTTTTAAGATGCAGAAAAGTGTTTAAGTTTATATCCTAAAAAAAGGGTTATCAAAATCTATGTAATTAGGTAAATTAATGTATTCATTTGCTTAACTCAAAAACTTGCCAATAATTAAGTTCGTCATTGTATACTAATATAAAGGCGTAATTTAAGTAATTAATTAATAAACTTAATTTTTATATATGTATTAAATACATGTCAATATATGTTCTCTGTTTACGTTTTTAAAAAAATTTGCATAGTGATGGGATTTTACCCGGTATTTACTCATATATCGGTTAAATACCAGATAAATACTGGGTAAATTTATTTTTTGGGAATTTATTTAGGTATTTATAAAAAGAATTTAGAATGCAGCAACTGGCAACTTCTCTTTGTCAATCAGCTAAAACATCGTTTCAGTTCATTTGACTGATTGTTTTCTTGATAACAATTGTCAAGGGCACTACTTAACTTCATCCGATTATCTAATTGCGATGCAGTTTATTTATGATATGGGTACCAATTTTAATATAAATCTAATGGTGAACCCAGCAAACTATAATGTTAGAAAAGATTTGTGGAGCAAAAATTTTGAGTAGGATAGCGGATCGTAAATTTACTGCTCCATGCTCTTCAGGAGTCAATGAATGCTCATTGAGCACTCAAAATTTTATCAACTCAATAAACGAAACAAATAAATTGCACATAATGCGGGAAAAGTATGTCTTATATTCTTATATATATTGTAAAAACAAATATGTCCATATAATATAGTCATTATCTTAAGTTGTTATTTTACCTCTGTTTCATAAAATTTATTATAAAATACACTAAATTTTGCTGCACAATGTGTTTATTCACAAAATTTTCTGGAACATATGTATAAACCTAACTCTAAACTCTACTCGTACCTGGGTATTTACCCATTAACCTATTTTGCCGGGTATTTACCAATTGGGTGTTTACCCTTTTCCCATCTCTATACATGCAGTTTTAGTGTTTTTTATATTTATAATTAAAAAAAAGTTTTTTAGGCAGAAAAAATTGAAAAATTTTCTTGAAAAAAAATATGACAACACTGTACACTCGTATCATATAAGGACTTCACGTTCTCCTATAAAAAACACATCCGGTCATTCACATCATCAAGAGAGTAAATCCGTTTCCAATAAATAGTCAACAATTGTTGATTCATAAGATTCAAATCTGAACTACGCATATCACGGTATGTGCATACGTAGCTTGTTTTGCCACTCTTACATCATAAGTGACAAATATTAAATCATGGTTCCAGAATCCCGACGTAACAATTGATCAAAAAGTAACACTTTAGACTTATCATTCACAAATGCCAAGTCAAACACGCTATAAGATTCTCTGCAAAAATTTGTCGGCATAGTCGTATTCACAGTTGTCAAAATGAGCGCTATCATCGTGTCAATTAGTGGATTGCTGTCCAGCAGGTTGTTGTTAAAGTCACCAACGATAATAATATTGTATCGAAATATTTTATAAAACACTAATGAAAGGATTTACAGGTAAGTCCCTAAGAGGTCTATATACACTACCAACAAGAATTTTCCGATTCCGCTTAGACGCCACTTCCATAAAAAGGTATTCGATATCAGTACCCGTAATCGATTTCAACTTAACTACACATTTAATGCCACATCTAACAAAAATCGCAACACCACCACCTCTACTTACAGTCTCAATACTATCGACGATAATTGTCCTATCTGATCTATAAAGTTTGAAGCCCTCCAAATCATTAATATAATCTTGAATAAAGGAAACCAAGTCTCAGAAACTCAAACTATATCAATGCCAGACGAAGTAAATAGATACCTGAATTCGTCAATTTTGCGATGTCAACTTTGTGTATTAAGGTGAACTTTATTCAAACCTTTACACCGTCTTTCCAAAATATGAAGCATATTGTAAACATTGTCCCTAGAACCAATATTCATACTACCATTCAAAAACATTAACTAATGTGAATACAAAATAAAAGGTTATTTGAACTCCCAAATCATGACTATTGTTAACATCAAAAATTCTATCTATATATAACTCTGAAATCGGTTTGTAAAATTAAATATAAAATAAAGTATAAAATATAAGGTCATTAATATTTAAAAGATATTGTAATTTTACTCATGAATGAGACCTATCTTCACCGCAAGCACGTGGTTCATAATGGACAGGAAACAACTGGTTCTGATTCTCTATTTCATCCACTAAACCGGATCATCAATAATTTGTTGTTTTAGATAGACAAGCCCACGCATAGTAAGCGAACTGCTTATTATTTTCTTCCTCTTTAAACGGGTGGCCGCTCGCAGAATTTTGAAATTAGAACGTGTAAGGTTCTCGTTCAAATAAAACTTCTCATCCGAAGTGAGGCCAATATCCTTAAGACGGAAAGCAAAACCCTTATTAAGTTTTCTATTGTCCGCCAATGACTTAAGAAAAACGTTTCTGTCATATACTGAACAAAACTTTGCAATTATAACGACATCTTTTATTTGTTGGTGATGTTGTTGTTTGATTTTATTCAGCCGATATTTTGATTTAAATTTAGGTATGGGGGCTCTGATGATTTCACATATGTTTTGAAAAATGGTATGTAGATTTTCATCTTCACTGAAGGGGATTTCATGAATACTGACCTCTGATGAAACAGGATAATTTTCCGGTTGTTTTACTTTTTTTAAGGTTTTGATTTCCTCTCGTAAACTATTCATTTCCACAGAGATATTTTCCAAAATTGTTATTCTTTTATTAATTGCAAGCAGAAAACTTTATATTTTTCGCGTAAGTCTTTTAACAATTCTTCTTAAACTTTTGAAATTTGCAGTCTATCGTGTGCAAGATCTGTTCGGCAAATTTATCAAACCTTTTATCCATACAGTTTAATATTTTCAAAGGTAAAACAACGATGAAAGGATATAATGAACATGCTGCTGATTGATGACGGACTTCTTTTATGCGTTTATTAGTAGGAGTATTCGGAAATGCACCTAAGGTTAACACTTGCGTATCACGTGTAGGTTGTATGTTTGTAATATTGCAATTATTATTATTTTATTGTCTTTTTTATCATTCTTTCAGTTGTACATTCGGTAATAAATTATTGTTTATTTGTATGAATGTATACACATTTAATTAGAATTAAAATTTACTGTCAGCACTAGCAACGACTTTTAAATTGTTCAAATTAATAAAGTTCTTTACAAAAAAAAAAAAAAAAAATAATAATAATAATAACTTGGCAGCACTTCTTGTAAACAGAACAGATGTATATTTTTTTTGTTTGAAATTTTTTTTATTTATATACATGTCTTAATATGCCATTCCTACCAGACATTTCCTTTCATTATTCTTGTGTGTTGCCTAATAATGTACTACACATTTTTTGTCTAAGTTAGGTTCCTACCTTAATAGGATATTTTAGTTTCACATACATATCTGATTTTCATTTAAATACTTAAAATATAAATTTTTTTTCATAACTTTTTGGAAACAAAAAAAAAAAAAAAAAAATTACCACTAATTTTACAAGAACAAATTTGTTCGCTAATTTTGGTCAAAATTAGGTACCTGTATTTAAGTTTGAATAAAATCAGCAATAGCCAACCGATTTTCATGATTTATAGCTTATTTTATTCTCAACATTTTAAGCTTAGTATGTAATATTTTCAATCTGAAGAATTATTTATGACATTTTGAAAAAAAAAATTGCTAAGATATGAATGACTCCGAACTATTTTTTAAAATTTGCTGGTACCTGCATTAAAATTGGTCAAGTTATGATGAAATATGTTGACATAACTGCCTTATTTAGGGCAAAAAATTTGCAACGCCTATAAAAAAAAAATTGAGCCCATGGAAAAAAATGAAAACGGAATAAATACATTTGTTAATTTACTGATTAGTGCTCATGTAACAATTAAAACGCAACAGCGATCACAAAACACGTCCGTTCTCGACAAGAGCTTTAAAGCCTCATTAGCCGACCGTAGAATTCGTAAATGTAACGTAAATGTAAACGTTTTGCCACTTATAGAACAATTAAAAACGTGTCGTGTTTTTGACATAAAAAAGAAAAAAAAATATTTAGGTATACATACATCAAACACAAACACGTGTATATTAAAAAATAATAACAGCTGTGCAAAACCAAGATGGCACTTAAATATGTCCACATTATTTGAAATTATGTGAAAAAAGTACGGAAATTATTTAAATGGTACCAAGACATTACTTAAAACTTTCATATTTCTGAAGCTTAAGTTTTTTGAATAAAAATTATTTTATTTTTATATCAATAAATATATACATCAATATGTAATTTATTACAAATAAATAAAATTAATTACACTTTTTCTGTCGAAGCTACACAAAGAAGTAGCGAAATATCGATAAAAAGGTAAAGACATTTTTAATTTAAAATATCTTAGGCTTGAATAGTTATTAATATTTGATTAATTCGAAAAACCAGAATAATAAAATAACATTTATATATAATCAGATTATAATTGTGGTTTTCCACATACATGCATACATTACTGGATATATATATATATATATATATATATATATATATATATATATATATATATATATATATATATATATATATATATATATATATATATATATATATATATATATATATAATGTATTATCCTTATAAAAACCTTTATATTTTTTATTCTTATTGTTATTTATATTGTCTTTTATGTGTGTTGTTACTAATATTATCTATGCTTGTACGTACAATTATTTTGCAATCCTTAGCATAAACGTACTATATACATGCATAATATATAATTCATACTAACCTATAACTTTTGCTACAAAGAAACACATACAATTAACAAATGCTCTTATTATATTTTACAAAAAAGAAAAATAATAATAATAATAATTTGAAACAATAAACATATTTTATATTTTATGTATTTAACAAAAATTATGTACCACAAAAAAGAGTAAAAACATTATACATACAAACAGCCAATTACTGCTTGACAAATGTCACGTAACGTTGCCGTCAAATTCTATTTGCTACAGATTGGGACGTTACGTTTAATTTGGTGTGCAAAAGTTTTGGTTATATTGGTCTGTCGTGAACCAGGGAGAAAGAAAAACCTTTGCATGTTGACTTTTTATAAAGTAGTATTTATTTGATAAATAACTTTATACTCCATATGAGCTTTTTTTGCAATAATATGGTATATAATTTGTTGTATTTTATATTTGTAAATATGTAATATATGAATATATTATTTTTATATACTTAGATAAAAATACTATTTAAACCTATGTGGTACTTTTTTCAAAGCGTACACAATTCGAACTATATACACACATTGACAAAAACATATGACACGTTTTAAAGTGTTCTATCAGTGGCAAAACGTTTACATATACGTTACATTTACATTTACGATTTCTACGGTTAGCAAGGGCCTAATGGGGTTCCTGCCTGTGTCTTGAGGAACTGTGCAGTCGTTTTGAGTGGCCCTTTGACATTTATCTCTATCCTTTGGAGATAGGTTACTTTCCTCTTAATTGGAAAGAGTCGTTTATTATTCCTTTGCATAAATCCGACAGTAGATCGAACATATCGAATTATAGGAGAATCACTAAGCTCAGTGCTATTCCTGAATTAATGGAGAAGTTGCTAACTGATTATCTCTCTTTTCAGACGAAATCTATTATGGCTTTCACCATGGTTTATTACCCTTTCAGCATGGTTTTTTAAAGGGTAAGTCGACAATAACTAACCTCCTTGAATTTACTACGAGGTTTTTTAGGGGCTTTGACGCTGGTGCTCGAACTGATGTTATTTATACCGATCTTAGTAAGGCTTTTGAGAGTAATTCCGTTCGAGTATACAATTAATTCTTGTCCGTTGGAGACTGTTACTACCTTTCTTGATCTGGGCGTGTTGTTGGATAGGAAACTTTCATTTATTGATCATATTAGTATGATGACTAGTAAGGCTCGGGCTGTTTTAGGTTTTGTAAAACGATGGCCTAGGGAATTCACTGAGCCTTATATTACGAGACAGTTGTACATTTCGCTCCTTAGGCCGATTTTGGAGTATGCTTCGGTTGTTTGGGATCCTTATTATCGGTGTCATATTGGTTTGATTGAATCCGTGCAGAAACAGTTTTTATTATTCTGCTTACGGGGAATTATGTTGATGAATTTCCTTCGTATGGTGCTAGTTTGGTCCTGATCAAACTTCCCACATTGCAGCGTAGGAGAGCAGTTTTGGGTATTTGTTTTGTTTGTAACCTTGTTGCGGGTGATATTCTTTCTGGTTTTTTACTCCTAACCCTGAAGTTTACCATCCCTGTTAGATTTTCCCACCACTATCCTCTGGCGTTGGATTTTTACAGAATAAATTATGCAAATTGGTTTCCTTTTCGTAGATTATGCAATGATTACAATTTTCATTATGAGTTTATTGATTTTAACTGTGATGTTGGTAATATTAACGTAGTTTGTTTTTTGACATTAATTTGTAAATTTTATATGTATATTTTTTTTCACGCATATTTTTGTAAGTTTTAGGTATGTTTGTATATAAATTGTTTTTATTTTTTAGCTTGTGATTCAGTCCTGTAACTGATTTGAGTTCTGCTTGCTACAACTTGTTTGCTTGTGTACGTGTCTCTACGACATGGAGACGAACCCTCCGCGGTCGGCAGAGGGTGGGTGAGTGGTGAGACCGTTCGAAAAAAAGAACTTATTTGAATTTGAAATGTATTTAAAGAAAAACAAAATTTTTTAATACGACAGTTGGTATATGTAAGTATACATACATTCATATTGTTGCCTTAATATAGAAAGGCCCTAACTAATGTTTTCCTTATTTTTCAGAAGAAAAAATTTTAATAAAAAATATGGTTTTATGTCATGAATTTTTCTAATGCAGTTTTTTTTTTTATTAAATTCTCTGAGTAATTTAACGCTCTAATATTTTAAAATTTTGCATTTATATATATACAAGAAGTATACACTTTGATGTAACCACTAACTGTGGAATCTGGTCAACCAAAATTGAGGGATGCCCTGTAGATGGTTTATGTGAACTTTGCACGAAATCAGCCCAGTGGTTCCGAAGATATAACAAGATAGATTTTCCTATATATCCCCATACAAATATCAACAAAATGCAAAATCCATTTTCCATATTATGACTTTATATCGTCACTTGATAAGTTACCAAACCATGTATCGTAATGTCTAAAATGTACAATGACATTCGGTCTTTCTAATTGGAATGTTGAGCTGAATCTTTCCAGTCGTTGTTTCGATCGTCATTTTATTTGTGCACTGACCATTCGATTTTTCACTTGCTATACATCTGCATTGTATCATACGATTTTTGTATGTATATCATAAAAATGCTTAGAGTTGAAATTTTCAAATTTGGTTTAAAGAACTTGGTAGCCAATACAAACACCATTTAAAAAAATATGAAATTTTGCATGTGTGAAAAACGGTAAGAGTTAAAGGGAGGGTAACTCTACTAGTAATTTATAAAATTGTCTTACATAAGGTTTTTTGTGAGTTAATGTTTTGAAAGATATTGCAAGTTATGGCTTTTTATTATAACTAAACAAAAAACGATATTGATTATCTCTTTCATTTTAAACATCTTTTTCTAACTGACAACAATAGAAATAAATAAATAAAATATGTAGTGAATTATAAAGATATGTATGTTACAAAGAGTGAGGTAAATTTTCAAAAATTATGGAAATGTTATTCTATTCTATTCAATGTAATTCATTCTTTATATAAGCACCTTTGAGGAATGTCTGCAATATTATTCTTAAACCTTTGTAAAAGTAGTTCGCGTTTTTCACTTATATTTGTTTTGTGATACTATAACCCAGACGAATCATATGCTAAGGCACGCAACATATTTACAATTAAGTCGCCACTGGATTTTCCTACATTCAATGATAATAAAATTTCCTTTTGCACAGTACATAAATATCTGCAGAAATTAAATACCTGGTCGAATCATCCTCATCGATTCGTTTTTGAATATATTCGTAATGCAGAAAATAATCATAAATTAATTGGCCTCCCTAATGAGTTGTACAAATTGCAAGATAATCTGTATGTGTATTTTTCGCTCTATATGGGAATGAGTTCCATCACATTTCATTTGTGTGTGGCTGCCAATTAAATATTTTTGTTCAATTGTTATATTAGTTTTTTCGCAGAAGGCTAGCAATGCCTTTGATAATGTTATGTTTCTAAAAACAGCCATCTAAGTAAAGGATTACATGATGAGTGTGGTGAGCAAGCAATGAAATTTTCTAAAGGTTTAATGATGCATGTTGCGAAAACTGAAGCCAAGATATTGTGTGATTCATGTGATACGGCATTGCAAATGGTAAAGTTATGCACTTGCAGTTTCATTTTGTGATAGGAGGCACCTGCGTTTAGTTGCGGCACTAATTTAACAGCTTGAATATCCATACAATACACAGCACATAACAAGGACTGGGCACTTTTTATACCATTGCGCTTTTCTTCTCTCATCTTCTCCACTTTTTCTCTGTGCAATTTATAGTCTTCGTGAGATATGTTGTTGGGTCTACATGAAACGCAAACATCGCACTCATCTTTTTGGCTTGAATAAGGAAATTTTTACCTCTTTGAGGACCCGCGAGTGCGAGAAAAAATGCGAGTGCGAGTCCATTTTAGGGAGCTTATCTAGCCATTTGCGAAGAAAATCATGTTTTCCTTTATTTCGCCCAGCAATTACCGTTTGTTTTACTTTGGATGCGCAGGCTTGAAGCTTTTTCGGGACTGATTTGTGTGACGTGATTTCCGTTTTTATTAATCTAATAACGACCATTTTCTCGTTCAATCCCAATGTAGAATGAAACATGTTGCGACGTACTTGTTATCGGTTTGAATTAATTCTCAAAAAATATAATCTGGTTTTGAAACGTATCGCATTGCCTGTTTATTTTTTATCTGTGAAACTTACAAGGTTGGTACCCAGTTTGACCAGATTTTAAAATTATAAAGCTAAATCGCGTGCAAAAAAAGCTAGAAAATTTTGTTTTAGGCTAACACTAAGCTAAAATTTTAAACTGTCTTTTTAACATTTATTTTTTCAGTTGGATATTAGATATTATTACAAAAGGTTAATATGTATATTGGTTAGGTGATAAACTATATATCACTTTTAAACCTATTTGATCAGCATAAAAGTCAAACTATTAATTGAACAAATTTCAATAGGAATTGAAAAGAAATATTCAGTATCATACGACTATTTAAAAATCTCCATTTGCTCCATTTGCACAATCAAATTACTTTTGTCCGATTTATGGGAAAACTTGTATATGAATAATAAATACAACACAGGCAATTAAGTTCTCAATATCAAAGAAGCAAAAAAAGAAAAAAAGTCAATTTCATGACTAAGGTAGTAACACTTTTGAGACATTAAAAGAAACTAATCTATAATCAAGTTAAATTCTTGTTAATTACTTATGGTATTTTATTTTCTGACAAAAAATGTGGCACTTCTATTCCTTGTCCAGTAAACGTCACAAAACCCTTTATTTGTGTTAAATTTTTTTAAAAATGAATACAAAAGAGGAAGGACAACAAATAACAATATTTTCAACTTTTCTGTCAAACTCATATGAAAAAGAACATGAATTTACTAATTAATATAAGCATGTAAGCAATGCAGAAACTATTGTTTCTGTGATACTACAATTTTATTTCTTTTCGATGTCAGACTTCACAATGTTCGTATTATTTTTGCTCTATTGTCCTTTTTTGTAGAAATGTCAGAAAAGGCTACAATAAAGCTAAATTAATTTTTGAAAAAAGCTAAAAGCTAAATTTTCGAAGCTAAATCGAACATAAAAAAGCTATATTAAGCTTAAAAAAAGCTAATGTGGTCACACTGCTGGTAACATATAAACGCTTTTGGTCCCACGACATCTCCCAAAACAATTTGAACATCTCTTTTTATACGCTCTCTGTAAATGTTGAGCAGTGCCTTACGGCTCTTTTTGCACAGAAGCGTGACGAGCAAGGTTCTCCCATTCGTCCTGCAGGCTTCTGGCAAACTCCCTTTTTCGGTGTACTAGTGTATTCTTTTCCTTCCATTTATTTTGTTGATATTTTGCTGCCACTCAGATTTATTTGCTTCATTCTTCCTTTTTAAAGTACAATCATCAGATATTTCGGCCATATTGACAATGTTAATAACATTTTTCTAAGTCGCGGAATTCAATCAAAAATTGAATAGAAATAAATAATTATGAGTGAGTTAGGGCTTTTTTTAAAATTACTGAATGATTTAGGGCTTTTTTGAACTGCTAATATTTTTGTTATTTTCAGTCGGGCCGCATCGTTTTTTATCAATGGTGTATTGGAGCATCACATCTCGAAATATGCAAAAAACTCCATTATTATATGAGTTGGGGCTTTTATATATTAAGGTAACGGTATATGTCATGGCGAACGACAGTGATTTTGCCTTTTTATGTCAACGACAGGTGATGAAACATAGGGCTTTATCAGTACACGCACTGATTTTTGTTTATCGTTTGTATTTAAGAGTGGCTTTTTTTGACACATTTAGAACCAAATATATTAGGTTATATTCAAATTCGAAAGAGACCAAATAAGGTTGGGATTGCTGATATTCCTCAGCCTTTTTATGATGCCATTAAATTATTTACTTAGGAACAATCTTATCTTTTATTATCTAATTATATTTTTTATTATTTTTCTCCTGTATTTCTTTATTTTTATCTTTATTAGTTTGAATATGTATGTATACCAATTGTTACGAAAATAAACAATGCCTAAAGAAAAACACACCATACTAGTACAGTGGTAGTCTTAGCTATAAACTCTATTATGGAACTTATTGGTTTGTGTCAAGGCTGTTGTTTGTCTGTCACTAATTTAATTGTCTGTGCTATTAAGAGTGCTACCATTTGCATGTTTAACGGTGTTCCAGTTTGATTCCTTTTTGTGTACATATTATGAATTAAATACCTTTTGAATTTAACGTAAATAAAAATTTGTAATAACTATAAGAATATTCGATATTGATGATAATTTGCTATAAAAGGTAGCACACATTAGCAGTTCAGTCATAAAGTAAAGTCGTGCTAAGTCGCAAATAAAAGTGTTGAGTATTTTTGTATTAAGTTTTAAGTGCAAGATAAATAAACTATATAGTTAGAATAGTATAAGTCGAAATTAAATAAATAAGTGCATAAAATAAAATGACAACAGATGAATTGTTTTACTTAACGCAATTAAAAAGAACTTAAACCTTTTAAAAAGGTTAAAACGTAACATTGGTGTCAGAAGTGGGATTGCTATATAAAATAAAATAAATACAAGTAAAATAATTAAAAATAAAACGGAGAAAAATTAAATTTCCAAGAAACAAAAGTGGACAGGCTCAAACGAGAGTTAAATAAATTGGATCTGCCAACAACTGGTAGCAAGACCGAATGACAAAAGAGTAATTAGAGGAATTTCTTCGGAGCGGAGTTAACATTGATAGTTATGAATTTTATGACGAGGAAGAGCCTGAGATGAGTGCCCCTGCAATAACAAGCAGTGAAGACGTTAATTCGCTGCTGGCTGCTATGATGGAAAAAATTCAGGTACAGAGTAAAATGCTTTTAGCTGAGGTTCTAGAAACTTCTAGAGCTGATAAAGAAAATCTTTTGGCCCAGGCAAAAGAATCTTATAGAGCTGATAATGAAAAGCTTAAGGAAAAAATTAATGCTGTCGCAAATGTACACGAAGCTTCAAGAGCTGATAACGAATAGCTGTTGGCCAAGGTACAGAAAATATCTAGAGCCGAAAACCTGAATTTTTTGGCAAATATAGAAAAGAAATTTGAGGAAGCGTCTAGTGCAACAACAGAAAAGCTGGAAAAAATATATCAGAAAGTTCTAGCAGAATAAAGACACCTTGCATTAATGGTAGTACACATTTGTCGGTATTCAAATTTTAGTTCGATACTCTAGCCAGCAGAAACTGATGGGATGATGAGGAGAAGGCTCTAGAACTAATTTTGGCGTTAAAATCTGCTGCAGCAGAGATTCTAGAAACCATGCCAGCTGGCTGCAGAAATAATTACAACGACTTAATGATGGCGCTGCCATGTAAATTTGGTGATAAGCATAAACGAGTGCTCTATCGTATGGAATTAAGGTGTCGAATGCAAACAGCTAATGAGTCGCTGCAATCATTTGCGATGGAAGTGGAGAGGTTAGTTCAGAGAATTTTAAAACTGAAGCCTTTGTTAACGGCATACGCGACCCTGATGTCAAACTCGAGGTCTGCACAGAAGACAACTTTTGCACAGACCGTGGCCTTCGCACTGGCCCAGGAGACCGCTTGCACGATTTCCAAGCTACAAGTAAATAAAGTGAGCAAAATGGAAGTCGTGGAGGAAAAAAACGACTTTTCAAAGAATTTAAAGAGATGATTAATCAACTTCTGGCAAAAAAGGTACAAAAGGTAAAACTTAAATGTCTTGACTGTGGAAAGGCCGGTCATTTCCAAAAAAACTCCAAAGCGCCACGCAAAATGTAAACAGACGAACTACCAAAAATCAACAAAAGAGTCACCGTTAAACTAAAACGAGCTAGCTCCCACAAGCTAAGGCCCCACAATCTGCATATCAGTTATGCAACGAGATAATAGCAATCTTACAGAGCGCGCCCACATTAATGGCAGACCACACATCTTCACTAGAAGATTAGTTGCTGTCAAACAACAAAAAATACCACCTTAGGGTGAATCATTGATATCGGCGCCTATAGAGGCAAATTATTAACACGGGCTTGTTATCAGCAAAGGCCCTCGTCAAATCCACCAAACAAGGAATAGTCCCGGTGAGAGTGCTCAATCTATCAGGCCACGAAAAATTCATTTGTGAAAACTCCGAGGTACGCCAATCTGCTCCAGTAGAGGCGGTAATAAACAGCGAACAATGGTCGGAACCTACCAACAAGTATTTAACGAAAATCTAGAGAAATGGGTAGAAGGTCTAGCAGCTTCAGAAAGAACTAAAGCCAAGAATCCGCTAAAAAGTAACGCCTGCGTATTCGCCACGAAAAATAAAAGTCAAAGTAAAATCTGATAAAACAGACACCCATAAGTATACCTCTGGCGAAGCGTAATGAGTTTAAAAAGCTGGTCATTGTAATGGAGAAGAGCGGTGTAATTTAACCATCATTGGATCTACGAAGCGGATATTGGCACGTAAGAAATGCAGGAGAAAACTGCTTTCAGTGCTAACGGTAGCTTATTTCAGTTTAAAGTTTTGCCATTTGGGCTCTGCAATGCACCGGCAACATTCGAACGGCTTATGGAGCTCGGGCTTAAGTGGCTACTTTTTAAGACTTGCTTGGTGTATCTTTATAACAAAACAGTGATGGGCAGAACTCTCGATGAACACCTCAAAAACCTGGCAGAAGTTCTGCAATGAATATAAATGGCTGTTGGGACATCTTGTTAAAGAAAATGTATTTTCCACAGACGAAGTTGAAATACGAATTTTAAAAGACTGGCCTTGTCCCCAGAAACTTAATGAATTATACAGCTTTTTGGGACTCTGCACATATTACAAACGCTTTGTGGTAAACTTTTTGACGCAAAGGCGTTTATTGCCTAAAAGATCCGTTGTGTACCGCACCGGTTTTGGCATACCCAGTCCCAGGTGTAAAATTCATAGTAGACAGTGATGTCAGCCGATATGGTATTGATGGTGTACTTTCACAAGTGTCAATGGGACGGAGAAGGTCGTAGGCTACTATAGCCGCACACTGTCCAAGCCCGTGTGATCCGACGTGAGCTACTAGCAGTGCTGAAATGCATAAACGATTACCTCAAGTAACTATATGGCCAGCATTTTCTGCTAAGGACTGACCAATTCGTACTAAGATGGCTGCTGCAATTTAAGAATCCTGAAGGACAGCTAGAACGTTGGATTGAGCGCTTCCAGACTTATGGCTTCAGCAATGAACACCAAAGAGGCATAAAATACGGAAATGCTAACTTTCTCTCGCACCGGCCTTGTAATTTGGAGTGTAAGCATTGTTTGAAGGCTGAGAAGAAGGATTCCATCATTGATATCCGGCTAACGGAAATAGGTGCAAGCGAAGAGGGCCTACCCGCAAGAAAATCTGAACAGGAGGTCCTTTTACAAAAACGTAGTGGGCACAATGCGACAGTTTGAAATTGATTAGTGGGTGCTTCTATCGCCATTAGGAAAGCGCAGATGGCAAAACTTCATCCAAACTAATAGTGGTGCCTTCTTCCAAAATGAAGGAAGTCTTAATGAAGCCAGCGGAGGACACCCTGTGGTGACAAAGACTCTTGAAAACTAAAACAACTTTTTTTGATTGTATGTCAACAAGCATTGACGGATTGGATAGCAAACTGTACCAAATATATTGCAGCTAAAGGTCCAGTAAGAAGAAGCCGAGGCATGCTGCAATATAACTCGGGCGCACCCTTCGAACGTATATCGATCGCCGTGGCAGGCCATTTTCTTGTCAGTAATGCCGGAATCGATATGTTCTCGTCATGAGGGATTATTTCATCAAATGGCCTAAATTGTATCCCAGACCCAATCAAGAGGCGAATACGATTGTAAACGTTTTTGTGAACAATTGGGTATGCCGATATGACGTTCCAATAGAGTAACATTTCGATCAGGACAGAAATTTCGAGTCTGCTTTATTCAAAGTAATGTGTGAGATATACGGTATTGAAAAAAGCCCGAACAACACCGCTTAAACCGCAGTCTGATGGAATGGTAGAACGATTTAATGGAACCCTAGAGGAATACTTGCGAAAAGTGGTGAGCGTTCAACAGAAAAACCAGAACGCGCAAATTCCGGAGATTCTATTGCCTGTCCATGATTCAACATCTAGATCAACTGCCAAGATGATTTTTGTGACTGAGCTAAAACTGCCTGGTAACTTAGAGTTTGGTGTTTGGTGTTAAGCCAAACTAAAAAGTAATTGGAATTGACCTTATAAAGTAGTCAAAAGGTAAAACTATGTGGTATACTGAATATAGAAAGACAATAGTTCGCGATCAAAAATGAAAGTGAGAAGAAAGATAATGAGCCTGTTCGAAACGAACAGGCTTATTATGGAACTTATTGATTTGTGTCAAGGCTATTAAGAGAGCTACCATTTGCATGTTTAACGGTGTTGCCAGTTTAATTCCTTTTTGTGTATTATGATTTTATAACAGATTGAATTTAACGTAAATAGAAATCTGTAGTAACTACAATAATATTCGATATTGATGATGATTTGTCATAAAAGGTGGCACATCGCGCTTAGCAATACAGTTATAGGTTTGCAGTCATAAAGTAAAGTCGTGCTAAGGCACAAATAAAAGTGTTAAGTATGAAGCTTTACAGTTGGAATTGTATAAGTGGAAGTTAAAAAAATAGGTGCATAAAGTAGAACAATAACAGACGTCTTATTTTATTTAACACAATTAAAAAGAACTCTAAAGTTTTAAAAGGCTTCAAACGTAACACTGTATTTGCTAAGCTTTTTAATTACTTTAGGCGTATTATTTTTTCTATGATGTATAAGTTGAGGAGTTTTGTTTCATTTTTTGTATAACATCTGCATTATTGCACTAATATTAATTCAAAAGCTTTAATGTAAATGTATTACAATGTTATATTCTACATGTTGTACATAGTTGCAACTAATTGTATTTCAAAAGATAAATTTTACGGTAAATGAAATTCAAATAATTTTAAATCTAGAAATTTATACCACAGATAGAACTGATACAATACCCACTGCAAGCTTCTACGTTATCGGTAGAAATTAGGAAACTTTACGCGTCTTCCATACCGAGTGACAGTAGGTGTTGTGCTGGAATTACAGTTTTCGCCAGTTTCTTCACAAATTGGTGTTCTAAGGTTTTCTTTATAAGTCTCTTGCACGTCATAAGCAAAATTTTTTGTTGTCGATAGAAATTTTATCATTTTGTCTTCCACGTTTTATAATAAAATACTTTTCATGTCGCTTTCAACTTTAAAAGGGCCCTCACAAGCTAGTTCTTACTGCTTAGTTACTCTATCGACTCTTACGGAAACAAAATTGCAAGTGTTTAATTCAGGATTTACAAATTCGGTTTTTTGTTGAATGCTATGATGGTTTAGCACATCGTAGGTCACACATAACTTTACGTAATTTTTATACAAATTCTGTTTGACTATTTTTATACTCACTTTTAATCCAGAATTTTCCTGCTACAAGCAATTGTGTCCCGTACAGCGGTCCAACTGGACTTGCACCAATGTCGAGTTTTGCTGTAGTTCGTAGTCCTAATAATACTAGTGAGACTAGGAAAGACCAGTCTTCAGTGGCATAACACTTAATGGCGTTTTTAAGAGTGCAGTGCCATCTCTCAACCATTCGGCCGCGGATGCTATGCTGTAGTCTTAGATAGTGAATTCCGAGTGCTATCGGGAGTTCTCGAAAGAGATTCGATTAGAACTGCCTACCTAAATCTGGTATTACTTTTTCTGGAACTCCGGCAATAACGATTACCACCTGAAGTTGGTAGTGGACATATGAGGTCAATATTTAAGAGTTGAAAACGTTTGTCGATAGCACCATAGTTGCTTAGAGGTGCAAAGGTATGTCTGCTACTTTTCACCTTTTGACACTGCGCACAACCTCGCTCAAATTTTTTAAAGTCTCTTGCCACACCTGGCCATACATAACAATTCATTACGAGCTTTCGCGTAGCTCGTATACTAGGATGCGCCAGATTATGCAGTTTTTGCATTACAATCTCACGATGTGTTTGTGGTACATAAGGTCTTATATTAGTACCATTTATGTTGCAGTATAACATTCTTGTAAAATCTGGAATAGGTAAACGTGTGTTTCATGGACAAATTCTTACCTGAATCCAGAAATAATCTCAATTCAGAATCGTTGCTTTGTTCTGTTGCCATCTCGTCAAAATCAATCGTATGAGCCATCACACTGTTTATTCGGGAAAGCCAGTCTGCTGTGTTGTTGTCTTTACCTTTGATGTGACAGATGTCGGTGGAAAATTGTCTAATAAAATCCAATTGTCTGACCGTTCTTTGTGGAGCTTTTACACCTTTTTGACTAAACACATAAACGAGGGGTTTATGGTCCGTAAAAATGTTAAACGTGCGCCCTTCTAATGAATATTTAAATTGTTGAACACCTTGGTACACTGCAGTTAGTTCACGATCATAACCACTATACATGCGTTGAGCATCCGTGAGTTGCTTAGAATAAAAACCAAGCGGCTGAGATTTTCCATCCACAACTTGATGTAGTACGGCCCTAACTGCAATATCTGACGCATCCACAGTTAACGTCAACTTACCTTGAGGTGACATGTAACTTAGTAGAGTTACGTTAGCCAAATCGTTTTTACAACCCTCGAAAGCTGCTAACGCCTCAGGAGTCTACAAGATTTCTGTTGTGTTGTTTGTCTTACGTCTTACGCCAGTGATAAGTTTTTGTAGTACACTTTGATAATTTGTTACATGTTGTAGAAACTGCTGACAAAAATTTATTATACCTAAAAATTTATTTGTCTTTTGCCATTGTCGGTTTTTTAAAATTCCGAATGACTTCTACTTTCCTTCTGCGCATGGTTTGACCTTAAAATTCTAGCTCTGTTTGGCCGAGTTTACACTTGTCTGCATTTATTGACAGGTGTCCTTTTCTTAATCTGTCAAATACTTTACGTAAATCTTCTTCATGCTATTCTTCGTCTACAGAGGCCACTAAAATGTCATGAATGTACACAAACGTGAAATCTAAACCTCACAGCAAATCATCGATGTAACGTTGAAACGTTTGGGCAGCATTTCGTGACCGAAACGTCATATACAAAAGCCCAAATAAGCCAAAAGGGGTTGAAATGGCTGTTTTGGGTATATCAGCGGGTTCAATATGTATTTGGTGATATGCGCGTTGCATATCAATAACCGAAAAAATCTTACCGTGCAAAATACCGGTGACATCGTAAAGGTATGGTATTGCGTTAAGTCATCGATATTCGCTTTTTCTTACCAAATGCAGGGGACTGGCCCACTGACTTTTTGACGAGCGACAAATTCCTTTTTCCATTAGGTACTGAAACTCTTTTTCGCTGTTTAAAGCAAATAAACAGGTCAACACGTGGTCACTATGTGGTGAGTAATACTTGTTGATATCGGGGCTTTGTTTGAATTAAAAATACACAAATCATTATAATCACGCAAACTGTTGGCAAATTTGGACTTTTTCTGCTCGCTGTCACAGTACCTTTCTGTATTGCACGATTTGAGGCTATTGTACTTGTCTCGCTCGGGTGGATTTAATATTGCGTCGAATAACTCAGATAAAACACCACTTTCAATTGCAGCAACTACAGTACTGAATCGGGATATATCATTATTTATACAAGAAATGTTAAATTGGGCCTCGTAGAAATAAAAAACGTGCTTCTATTTTGTAAGACTATGAAGTAATAATATTCCATTTTATTTCCTTTTATATGTAACATCTGCATTATAGCACTAATACTAATTCAAAAGATCCGGGTCAGCCGAAAAATTTTGAAGATGAAGAATTGGAATCATTACTCGGCTAAGATTGTTGTCAAACGCAAGAAATATTTACATTATCATTGGGAGTCACACAACAAGCCATTTCACTACGTTCAAAAGCATTGGGATTCATTCAGAAGCAAGGAAATTGGGTCCCGTATGAATTGAAGCTGAGAGACATTGAAAGGCGATTTTGCATGTTGGAAATTATGCTTGAACGCTACAAGAAAAGTCATTTTTGCATCGTATTGTTACTGGTGATGAAAAATTTATACATTACGATAATCTCAAGTGCAAGTAAAAAGAGCAATCAACGAAAAACGACCAGAATATTTGATCAGACACGAGGCCATAATCTTCCATCAAGGGAACGCTCGGCCACATGTTGCAAGATCGGTTAAAAACTATTTAGAAAACAGTGGATGGGAAATTTTGGCTCACCCGCCTTATTGCCCAATCCTTGCCCCTTCTGACTACTATTTGTTTTAACCGTTGCAGAATGCCCATACTTCATTTCAGAACAGGCTTGATTCATTCTTTATCTCAAAACCGGAGAAGTTCTTTTAGCGCGGAATCCATATGCTACCAGAAAGATGGGCAAAAGTAGGGGCTAACAATACTTTCAATAATTTATCAATTCATCTTGTTATTATTATTATTAAGTGAATTTTTCAAGGAAAAAAATTGACATTATTAAATTGCATACCTAATACATATAAATTTTTGAAGCCACATTACGTTTACGGCGTCGTAAATATGTATTTTATCTGGGTGTTTTAAACTACTTTTTTGAGGCTAAAAACCTTTATTTTTATTATAAACGTTTAACACAAAAATGTACAAAAAGCTAAAAAAAGTACTTTAGCGTACTTTTGTAAGTGTTATGCAGAAATCCGTACACTGACTAAAAAAGTACCCACACTACTGGAAACAGCACGCCTGGCTACCCTAAAGGCCTCATAAGCCGACCGTAGAAATCGTAAATGTATCGCAAATGTAAATGTAACGTAAATTTAAACGTTTTACTACTAATAGAACACTCAAAAACGTATCATATGTTTTTTTTTCAAATATGTATATGCATATAAATTATTAAAAATGGGAAAGAAACAGCTGTTTCAATTACTGTGATGGGTATTATAAATGTTCGAATTGTGACCGCTTTGAAAAAAAGTATCAAAAGGGGTAAATTGTATTTTTTATCTAAGTATATAAAAAAATATAATCATATTTGTACATTACATATATAAAATACAACAAATTATGTACCAAATTATTGCAAAAAAAGCTTATATGGAGTATAAAGTTATTTATCAAATAAATACTACTTTATAAAAAGTCAACATGCAAAGGT
The DNA here is from genome assembly GCA_023159175.1 of Wohlfahrtia magnifica. Classification (NCBI taxonomy): domain Eukaryota; kingdom Metazoa; phylum Arthropoda; class Insecta; order Diptera; family Sarcophagidae; genus Wohlfahrtia; species Wohlfahrtia magnifica. The sequence goes on from JAKWBJ010000311.1 coordinate 153,913, forward strand.
TTTTCTTTCTCCCTGGTTCACGATAGACCAATGTAGCCAAAATTTTTGCACACCAAATTAAAGTCATTAAAAATATCTCTTACCTGAAATCCATTTTTTTTTTTTTGTTTATCAAAATTTCAAGATACTACTGAGTTATATGTTGACACTAGTCGTTGCTGATCCAAAGTTTTTTAGTTTTATCTATCTTTTGTATACATACAAAATTGCTCATCTATCATTAGCGTGAAAATATTTGCTTGTGACAAGAATGTTTATTAAAGCTAGTTTTTTAGTTTATTCCTCTCCCATATTACAATATACGTAAGAAGCTATTTTGTATTTGAAAATAGTCATATTTTTTAAAATCGGATTCACATCTTCTAACATGTATTTTAAATTTGTTCAAATTATTATAAATTACTGTTCAATTGTTTTAAAATGCTCTTTTTAATTATGTGCAAAAAGTACCACAAAAAAAGCAAAAATTCCCGCATATAATTTAACATACAAACAGCCCATCACTGCTTAACAAATGCCACGTAACGTTGCCATCAAATTCTATTTTTAACAAATTGTGACGTTACAGTTACATTACATTACAGTCAAGTTAGCGCTTTCATAGCTTTTCCTATAACAAAAGCGATCAGCTGACACAACTACATTTACGGCTTCCACATTTAAGTTCGGATAATTCTACCTTAACTAAAAATATGCCATACTCATATGACTTAAGTTCTATAAATATTAGAGATTTTTTCATTAATTACTTATGAATTCTTCATGAATTATGAACTAAATTATGTTTAAATATTAAATTTAAACCTGACCCATGCTAGACAAAAATATAACATTTTAATGGAAAATAAAATAGACTTCATTTCTGTGGAATGAGGGCAACGGTGTCTCTTTTTCAAACAGAAGTAACCGCTGTAATTGAATATATTGCGGACTAGGGACTTGGATCGTCTTTAAGCTTTTTTAAATAGTTTTCTGTATAATTGCTCATTTTTGTTTTAAGGTCCAAACATAATATACTTTTGCTTACTTAAGCTACTGTCAAAAACCCAACGAAAAGTCTGTCAAATATTTAATCAACTTTTTGGTAGCTATAATGTACTTTTTGAATACAACGATTCAGTTATTTTAATTGATCATTCGTTTCAAAGGTTCCTCCGAAGCCAGCAAACCATGATAAGTTATAACATGCAATGCTTAAGAAGTCCCCACCTATTTGCTTCTTATGAACACCGTTTGATATCTTTTGGTTTGTATCTCAGCATAGTGAATGGGTCAGCTACTACATTAGGCAACCGGTTTACGTTCTGACTTTGTAAACCTTAACCCAGAACAGAACCATAAGTAACACATGTTACTATCAGCGTCTGTGAAACCCATAGTAAACTTAGGATTCACTGTCTGGATACAGTATCATACACTCGCTTTAACACCGAATTCCTGTACTTTTTAACTGAAACCACCATCCCTGAATACTTAGTACTCAAATACTGTTTAGAATCCAAAGTTTCTATAGCTTTGTGCTCGTAGTGCGATAAGTAAATCTCTACTTTTACCTTCAAGTTTCTTCTCTTTCTAAGTTAAGTATCAGATTACCAAGTACTAAAAACCAGTCTCTACTTCGATAGATTAAACCTTAAGCGTTGCAAGACACTAAGTATAATTCACGATTAGCTAAACGGATTTCAGTTTTGGTCCACTATACGATTACTTAAGTTTTTCGCATACCAAGATATCTCCACCTAGGTTTCTGCTATCTTCTTCAGATTTATACCGTTTAGAACTATTTTGTTTTTTGAAAGGTTAAAACTATTAAAGAGGCTACAATCGAAACATGAGAAAATGAAAATTGCTATCTGAGAGTTGAGTTGAATGTATAATTACCATTATTAGTATCTGGATGAATTTATTTTTATTAAAAATGTTAAAATGTTAATATTTTGTGTAAAAATTTAATTATTATCCGAAAAATAACACAGTTTAAATAAAAATTAAAAAAATATACATACACCCGATACGCAAGTTCTATCGTCGCTCTTTCAGAGTCGAATAAAAGCAATAGCATCCATTGCATAAAGTGTTTCTTTTGTTATTGTTTTGCATATAACACACAGCTGTTTACGTACGTAAAGTGCATTCAAAATGAAAGCAAATGAAACTGAAAAAAACTTGACGAAAAGTTTTATGGTTATACATATTTGATTGTGTGTATTTTTACAGTCGTTGAAGCTAGCCTACGCATATTATGGTTGGGCCTTTAACAAGTGGCAAGTTTAGCACCTTATGTACATATGTTAGAGTTTTTAGAGTACCAGGGTTCAGCAGTTATCAAACGCAGAATTTTGTTTGGGCGTTTTTGTATTCTTTCGATGGTAGGTGCTGAGGCTGTGCCCCATAACTGTAACTCATAGCACAATATTGGTTTTAATATTAACTTATAAAGCAATGTCTTGCTGCCCATGGGTTAAAGAATTTTTTACCTATAAGCCAATGTAATTGAGCTTTTTTAAATTTTAATTTGGTCAGCTTTGCATCTATATGTATCCTCCATGTTAACTGTCTGTCGAGATAAATTCTTAGGTATTTTACACGAATGTTGATACACTTTTTGGTTATTAATAGAGAAGAGATCACATAGTTCCTTCCACAAGGTGAATGTTTCGTGAAAGCATTTGTACCCATTTCTTTATTCTCCATTTGCTTAACCATTTTTTGAGCTAAACCCTGCAACAACGGTGCTCTTTCATATTCTTCAGGTTACGAAGTTTTTCGGCTATTTATTTATTCTCTTAGTAAAATATAACCAGGGTTGCTAAAAATAAAAAATTCCTACCAAAAATTTTCCTGAAATGTGCCAAAATCAACTGTATCGCTAAGCTTCATTACAAAGACTTTCAATTTAAATATCATATAGTATATATTGATATTGCTTTCATAACTCCTGGAAAACTATTTTTGTTTTGTTTTTCTATAAAAAACTTAATAAATTAGCAATGCCAAAAAATCTTCCATAATAATCCATACGCTTTATTTATATTATATCAAACGGCAACCATAATTACAACAAAAAACATGTGTGTGCATTGCTGCCAGATTTGGCGATTTATCGTCATTTTGACGATTTTTAGCCAAAAAATAAATAAAAAATAAAAATTGACGACTTGTGGCCTAATTTTAACGATTTTTAGGAATTAAAAATTTTCTGAATGTTCTTTAAGCACTACATAAAAACTTTAAAATTTATACATCAATTTGCAGCTATGTGTTCATTTTGCAAATTTAAATTAGTATTAGCAGGGAATAAGATAGTTATAGCGTACATCTGCTATGATTTTTTCTGTATTTTATGTTATTTTAATTTATTAATAACGTATTAAAGAGCCAAGTAGTTTACAAGTGAAGAGAAATTGGCGAAAAGAAAAAAAGACAAGCTAAAAACTAAATAATTTTAAATATTTTTAGCACAAAAGGGTTTAACAAGTGTAAACTAAATTTTACTATGAATTAAAAAAGAAAGTTTTTAAATAAGCTAATAAAAAGTGGAATGTTTAGATATATAAAGCAAAATGGCGCGCCAGTTCTTCAAGTATGGCATTGTAGCATACATACTAGAGTATCCAATTATTAAACTTTTAAAATTGTTCAATTAATCAAGCAAGGTTTTTAAATTGTTCGAATAACTCGAATAATTCGAACAATTAAAAAAGTGTCCAAAAAATTTAATCTAATGGAAAAAGAAAACATATGTATCTGGTTTTTTGCTTTTTTTTATTTAAAAACGAGGTCGATGTTTTTTTTGCGTCCAGCACTCTGGGGATGACCTTACTCATGTAGTGCATTGTATTGGTACTAGGAAAATAGGTTACGGGAAGGGGAATTTAATTAAATTTATTTATGTCGTAAATAGCAGAGTAAACTGTCGAGGTAATATCGTTTTATTAACGAACTGTGCGGCAAAAAAACCAATTCTCTCTATAGTGCGTTGTGCGAGAATTAATTCCCTTATTTCGTCTTTCCGTTATAATACCGATAGAACAATGAGACACACACCACATTGTGACGATGCTCTAACGAATCGATAGACTTGACTACTCCACCGTAATTAATAAGTACCTTCGCCCTCTCCTGTACGCGGTAGAGAAGCTCGAAAATAGACTTTGAAGCACTAGCCCATACATGAGAGTTGTGTACCATTTTGGGTCGGTTATAGGTTTTGTAAATGTTAAGGAGATTAGATGGAGTGATATATTTCTTGCACTGTCTTAATGCGTGAATGCTTCTTTCGAAACATGAAATATGTGATCGTTTCAACGAACGCATCCGGTTTCCAAATATCTACATTACACATGCCCACAGATGGCAACACACCACTACGTCTTAGTGTTAAAAACCAACATTTGGTCTTGCTTGCATTAAAATCGAGACTGTTGGCACGACCCCACTCGGAGATTTTCGCCAGATCGCTTGAGAGTGTGTTGTTCATATTCATCCTCTTCGCTCCAATCCCCAAGAGGCTCGGCCTACGATCAAAAGAATATGAATGACAAATGTTGCTGTCATCTGCGAAAGAGTAGAGAGGATTGGAAGTAAGAAGAAGAAAATGTTAAGAAATATTAGAAATAGCGTTGAAGAAAAAACAGCACCTTGCGGTGCGATGTTGGTGATAGCTATTATAATAATACTTTTTGTATTCGATTTTTTAAAATTTGCAGTACTTTGTATTGTTTTGTTGAGCTCGTCTAAAAGATTGTTTTCGTTTAGATCCACATCTACTTTTTCCTAAAGATCATCGTTTAGTACATTTTCGTCAGGTTCAATATTGAACAATCTATTGAACGATTTGATTGCAAACACTTTTGTTTAAAAAGTTGTTGCTATTGGGGAACCTTGCGGAATTTAAGTTGATTTTTAAACTTTAACTAAAATGTCTAACAAACCAGTAACGGCTGAACATGAAGCAAGCAAGATTATGTTCGAAAAGTGTGTAATGAAAACAAAAAAAAAAAATGATATTTATACATGTCTAATTTTTTAATACAATTTTAACAGATAATATAAGCTTAAAATTAAATAATCATAAAAATTTGCTATTTTACACAAAAAATTTTACATACAAAAGTTGCTCGATTAATTGACACACATTGTTTGAGTTATTTGTTACTCAAAATTGGCTATCTTCATTATTTGATCAAATAGGGAACGAAGAATTCTTCGATTAATCGAACAATGTTTAATTAAGTGGATACTCTAATACATAAGTTAGTTATTTTTTCAGTGCAATTATATTGTAACGAAAACAAACAATACCTAAAGAAAAAATACACCAAATTAGTACAGTAGTAGTATTAGCTGTAAACTTAGTATATTATAGTTGGGGCTTAAGGTAGAATTAGCCGAACGTAAATGTAGATGCCGTAAATGTAGTTGTGTCAGCTAATCGCTTTTGTTATATGAAAAGCTATGAAAGTGCTTACTTGACCTGAATGTAATGTAATTGTAACTTTCCAATCTGTTGAAAATATAATTTGACGGCAACGTTACGCGACATTTGTCAAGCAGTGATGGGCTGTTTTAACGTTTAATTATATGGGGGAATTTTCAAATTTTTTTTTTTTTTTGGCACTTTTTGCACATAATTGATAAGTGCAATTTAAACCAATTGAACAAAGTAATTTATAATAATAATTTGAACAAATTTAAAATATATTTTAGAAACTGTGAATCCGATTTTAAAAAAGAAAGGAAAAGGAAGGGAAAGTAATAAACTAAAAAATTAGCTTTAATAAACATCCTTAGGTGACAAGCAAACATTTTCACGCTAATTATAGATTATGTATCATTATCAGCAACAACAAGTTTCCGAGGTGTAGGCCACTTAGTTTCAACATTTAACTGAGTAGTATCTTGAAATGTTGATAAACAAAAAAAGAAGGATGTCAGATAAAAAATATTTCCAATGACTTTAATTTGGTGTGTAAAAATTTTGGTTACATCGGTCTATCGTAAACCAGGGAGAAAGAATAACTTTTGTATGTTTACTTTTTATAAAACAACCATATGAGCTTTTTTTGGCAATAATTTGGTATATAATTTGTTGTATTTAGTAATTCTTTCAAAGCGTACACCATTACAACATTTATAATACCCATAACTGTGATTTAAACAGTTGTTTCTTTTCTATTGTTAATTATTTATATACACACATTGACAAAAATATATGACACGTTTTTAAGTGTTCAATAAGTGGCAAAACGTTTAAGTTTACGTTACATTTACATTTGCGATAAATGTACGATTTCTACGGTCGGCTTATTAGGCCTTTAGGGTAGCCAGGCGTGCTGTTTCCAGTAGTATAGGTACTTTTTTGATCAGTGTACTGATTTTTGCATAACACTTACAAAAGTACGCTGAAGTACTTTTTTTAGCTTTTTGTACTTTTTTGTGTTAAACATTTATAATAAAAATAAAGGTTTTTAGCCTAAAAAAGTAGTATAAAACATCCAGATAAAATACATATTTATGACGCCGTAAACGCAATGTGGCTTCAAAAATTTATATGTATTAGGTATGCAATTTAATAATGTCAATTTTTTTCCTTGAAAAATTCATTTATTATAATAATAAGATGAATTGATACATTATTGAAAGTATTGTCTATCGTTAGCCCCTACTTTTGCCCATCTTTCTGGTAGCATATGGATTTCGCGCCAAAAGAACTGCTCCGGTTTTGAGATAAAGAATGAATCAAGCCTGTTCTGGAATGAAGTATGGGCATTCTGCATCGATTAAGACAAATAGTAGTCAGGAGGGGCAAGAATTGGGCAATAAGGCGGGTGAGCCAAAATTTCCCATCCACTGTTTTCTAAATAGTTTTTAACCGATCTTGCAACATGTGGCCGAACGTTCCCATGATGGAAGATTATGGCCTCGTGTCTGATCAAATATTCTGGTCGTTTTTCGTTGATTGCTCTTTTTACTTACACTTGAGGTTATGGTAATGTATAAATTTTTCATCACCAGTAACAATACGATGCAAAAATGACTTTTCTTGTAGCGTTCAAGCATAATTTCCAACATGCAAAATCGCTTTTCAATGTCTCTCAGCTTCAATTCATACGGGACCCAATTTCCTTGCTTCTGAATGAATCCCAATGCTTTTGAACATAGTGAAATGGCTTGTTGTGTGACTCCCAATGATAATGTAAATATTTCTTGCGTTTGACAACAATCTTAGCCGAGTAATGATTCCAATTCTTCATCTTCAATATTTTTCGGCTGACCCGGAACTTTTGATATACAATTAGTTGCAACTATGTACAACATGTAGAATACAACATTGTAATACATTTATATTAAAGCTTTTGAATTAGTATTAGTGCTATAATGCAGATGTTACATATAAAAGGAAATAAAATGGAATATTAATGCTTCATAGTCTTACAAAATAGAAGCACGTTTTTTATTTCTACGAGGCCCAATTTAACATTTCTTGTATAAATAATGATATATCCAGATTCAGTACTGTAGTTGCTGCAATTGAAAGTGGTGTTTTATCTGAGATATTCGACGCAATATTAAATTCACCCGAACGAGACAAGTACAATAGCCTCAAATCGTGCGATACAGAAAGGTACTGTGACAGCGAGCAGAAAAAATCCAAATTTGCCAACAGTTTGCGTGATTATAATGATTTGTGTATTCTTAATTCAAACAAAGCACCGATATCAACAAGTATTACTCACCACCTAGCGACCACGGGTCGACCTGTTTATTCGCGGCCAAGACGACTTTTTGGCGAACGGCTTTAAACAGCGAAAAAGAGTTTCAGTACCTAATGGAAAAAGGAATTTGCCGCTCATCAAAAAGTTAGTGGGCCAGTCCCCTGCATTTGGTAAGAAAAAGCGAATATCGAAGACTTAACGCAATACCATACCTTTACGATGTCACTGGTATTTTGCACGGTAAGATTTTTTTTGGTTATTGATATGCAACGCGCATATCACCAAATACACATTGAACCCGCTGATATACCCAAAACAGCCATTTCAACCCCTTTTGGCTTATTTGGGCTTTTGTATATGACGTTTCGGTCACGAAATGCTGCCCAAACGTTTCAACGTTACATCGGTGATTTGCTGTGAGGCTTAGATTTCACGTTTGTGTACATCCATGACATTTTAGTGGCCTCTGTAGACGAAGAATAGCATGAAGAAGATTTACGTAAAGTATTTGACAGATTAAGAAAAGGAAACCTGTCAATAAATGCAGACAAGTGTAAACTCGGCCAAACAGATCTAGAATTTTAAGGTCAAACCATTCGCAGAAGGAAAGTAGAAGCCATTTGGAATTTTAAAAAACCGACAATGGCAAAAGACATATAAATTTTTAGGTATGATAAATTTTTATCGGCAGTTTCTACAACATGTAACAAAACATCAAAGTGTACTATAAAAACGTATCACTGGCGTAAGACGTAAGACGAACAACACAACAGAAATCTTGTGGACTCCTGAGGCGTTAGCAGCTTTCGAGGGTTGTAAAAACGATTTGGCTGACGTAACTCTACTAAGTTACATGTCACATCAAGGTAAGTTGACGTTAACTGTGGATGCGTCAGATATTGCAGTTAGGGCCGTACTATATCAAGTTGTGGATGGAAAATCTCAGCCGCTTGGTTTTTATTCTAAGCAACTCACGGATGCTCAACGCATGTATAGTGGTTATGATCGTGAACTAACTGCAGTGTACCAAGGTGTTCAACAATTTAAATATCCATTAGAAGGGCGCACGTTTAACATTTTTACGGACCATAAACCACTCGTTTATGTGTTTAGTCAAAAAAGTGTAAAAGCTCCACAAAGAACGGTCAGACAATTGGATTTTATTAGATAATTTTCCACCGACATCTGTCACATCAAAGGTAAAGACAACAACACAGCAGACTGGCTTTCCCGAATAAACAGTGTGATGGCTGATACGATTGATTTTGACGAGATGGCGACAGAACAAAGCAACGATTCTGAATTGAGATTATTTCTGGATTCAGGTAAGAATTCGTCCATGAAACACACGTTTACCTATTCCAGATTTTACAAGAATGTTACACTGCAACATAAATGGTAATAATTTAAAACCTTATGTACCACAAACACATCGTGATTTTAATGTAATGCAAAAACTGCATAATCTGGCGCATCCTAGTATAAGAGCTACGCGAAAGCTCGTAATGAACTGTTATGTATGGCCAGGTGTGGCAAGAGACTTTACAAAATTTGAGCGAGGTTGTCTGCAGTGTCAAAAGGTGAAAAGTAGCAGACTTACCTTTGCACCTCTAAGCAACTAATACCACACATACGAGTAGTCGAACCAAAAAAGATTTATTTTTATTAATTTCATATGAAATAATTTTTCTTTAAATAGAGCTTACCTTTTTATATTTTATTTCATTCTATACATATTTATTGCAAAAATTCTTCAAATCGTAAAAAATTAAGACTTAATTTTATTAATAAAATAATATTTACCCGATTACGAGCTTTATGTAGTTGTTTTGCTTTTATGTACATCACTAAGGAAAAAATGTCGTTATTGTGCGTAAATGAAAAAATGCAATATAATAAAATTAGTTTTTAAAGAAAAAGATTCCCAAATTGAGCCGAGGATGATAAAGTGGATGTACAAATTTTTACACATATATACGTATGTAGCATTTATATTTCTGCATATAAAATTTTCCTTTTCTAACTCTTTAAATAATGCAGACCTCCGGTTTTCTTAACTTTTATACATGTGTATAAAATGGTCAATGGCTCCGGGAAGATCCGAATTTCTTAAATCTTTCTTGGAAACTTCACCTCTTCTTCAGCTGATGACAAAATTATTATCTTTACCATGTTTTGCTAAGACTCGTGCAACTTTGGTACTTGTTCCACTAACAACATACGAAAATAAAAATGACGTGCCACCCTGTCAATGCCGTACTTATTTGCGTATTTGGCAGCACTGCCAAATCGAGCATCTTTACGTTACATTTGAATTAACGGATATAAAAATAGATAATAAGTATGAGACATTTCCGAAACCTTCCAAACTGTAGGCAATTAGGTATAAAAAGAGCCTGCTTTACCTACACGTCAGGTAGTTACGGTTTGGCTGTCAATACATCAAGTCGTATTTAAGCGGAAATAAAAGCGTTGTATAATCAAATATTAAGTGTTGTATTAAGACAAACAGTATAAAAGTTATAGTGGAATAAATAAAAACTGTAAAACAACAAAATAAAACGGTGCTTATTTTATTTTAACGCAATCTAACCGAACTAAACGTTTTAAAGAGGTTAAAACGTATCATTGGTGTCAGAAGTGGGATTGCGTACATAAGATAAAATAATTAAACAATAAAAATAAATAAATAAAACGGAGTAAAATGAAATTCCAAGAATTAAGAGTGGTCAGGCTCAAACGAGAATTATTGTAAATTAGAGCTGTCAACAACCGGTAATAAAACCGAACTACAAAAACAAGTAGTATAGACGTTAACCCGCTGCTGGCTGCTATGATGAAAAAACGTACGAGAAACATGTAAAGCTAAAATTCAAGAGACTTCTAGAGTGAAAATCAAAAGATTTTGGCTGAGGTGCGTGAAACTTCTAGAGCTGAGAATCAAAAGATATTGGTTGAGGTGCGCGAAACTTCTAGAGCTGATAACGAAAAACTTTTGGCACAGGTAAAAGAAACTTCTAGAGCTGAAAACTAGAATTTTTTGGCAAAAATTGAATCGAAACTTGAAAAAACTTCTATTGAGCTATTAGAAACTTGTAGAGCCGAAATACGAGAAACTCCTAAAGTAACAACAGAGAAGTTGTAGGAAATATATGAGACGGTCAGCAAAAGAGTATCTGGCGTCGAGGCAAAAGTGTTAAATTTAGAGAAGTCGACGGAAAAATTTGTTGTAATGAAGGAGAAAATCAACAGTTTCCAGTGCCAAAAATAAGAACCAGTGCGCATTATACTAGAAGTTTCCAGCAGAATAAAAACACCTTGCTTTGATGGTAGCTCACCCCAATCCGTATTTAAATTTCAGTTCGATACTATAGCCAGCAAAAATGGATAAGACGATGAAGAGAAGGCTCTAGAACTAATTTCGGCGTTGAAAGGTGCTGCAGCAGCAATTTTTGAAGCCATGCCAGCCAGCTGAAGAAACAACCACAACGATTTAATGGTGGCGCTACAGCGTAAATTTGTTGACGAGCACAAACGAGATTTGTACCACATGGAATAAGGCTGCCGAACGCAAAAGGCTAATGAATCATTGCTAGCCTTTTCAATGGAGGTCGAGAGGTTGGTACAGCTTAGTTATCCAGGAGATACCCACCCACTAGTAAAGCAAATTAATGCATTAAGGCATTAATGGTATAAGGGAACCCGATATTAAGTATGCGGTGTGTGCTGCTCATAAGGCAACTTTTGCGGAGACCGTGATGTTTGCACTGGCACAGGTGACCGCTCGAGAGATATCTAAGCCACAGGTACCTAAAGTGTATGGCATGAAAACTGTAAATGCCAAAGAAGATTTAAATTCAGCTATCAAAGAGGCGTTAGAACGACTTTTGGCTGAAAAAGAGCAAAGCGCGAAAAGGGAGTGTCAAAACTGTTGCAAGTGCGGTCATTTTCAAAAACAGCTTTTAAATTGGTTTTAAATAAAATTTTTTTAAAACAATTAGTTTCCTTTAATTTATGTTTTTATTTTATTTTTATTTTTCACCAAATATTCATAACATCAATGTTACTTTAAACTACTCCTGAAGTAGGTAGCTTCCTACTTTAAAATCTTTAAAGCTAACGTAGGTTTAAAGGATTTTAAGCGAATAATCGTATTTGCATACAACATTAAGGAATTTTGTTTAATAAGCTGTGTTTAACGAGCTGTGTTGCGTTTTTTGCATTCGGGCGAAAATGTTTAAATTTATCGTATTTTGAAAGACTGAAATGATAAGTAAAATGAAGACAATGATTGTGTCTACATTGATTGAAGCTCACATATCAGCGAACGTGACGATGATTTTATTCATCTCAAAAACATTCGTTTTGGTTTTTATAATTTGAGAGGTTTTAATCGGTTTCGGCAGATTTTTTGAAACATAGAATTGAATTTTTTTTAGTGGCAACACTGATCATTTCTACTGAATAATTCGTAAAGGGGTAATCACTACATGGGTAAAATATCCATGATTGCAATTGTGGGAAATGGGAAAATATTTCGAGGGAGAAATTGTTCACGATAGTCGTGATTTACCTAATTACAACCATCTCGAAATGAAACAGATATTAAATATAACATTGCTCGTATTGCAACAAGAAACCCTGTAGTGCGATATTTTGCAGTGTGAAAGCATCGATTTAGAAGTTCTTTAGACAACTGTCAATACAAATTAGTCGAAGAAATGTCAGACAATTAGACAATAAAAAGAAAAAGTATTATACTCAGAAATTTCCTACAAAAATATTTTTAATTGCAGTTATAAGATACATAAGGTCACTTCATTTTTAAAACGTTTTTTTGATTGCTTTCACATTTTGTTACCTGTGTTATATTTTTAAAAGAACGTTTTAAAAATTATCAATAAAATAAATAGATACAAATTCACTGCAGTTAATAATCACATGGTTTCATCATCATGATTTAAGTGACAAATAAAATATATAATATCGCCATTTTCCAAGAAAATGGTCAACCTGTTCAAAGTCACACGAGAAGGTGCATGCATTTCCACTTCATGTGTATAAATGGTAAAAATCTCTAGATGTGGACAGAATTTCTGCAGAATTTCTGAAATTGGACCCCATACTAATGCTGGACTAAAACACCCAATTATTAAATAACAAGTTGAGGGAGTAATGCTAAATATACCAAAGAAAGGCTATCGCCAAGATGATTACCAGAATGATCTCCGAAAGGGTGACAGACACTAACATTGAGACAGGAGCAAGCTGGATTCAGGTCCCATAAGCCGACTATTGACCACATTAGCCTTCGTGTCATCATGGAACAAATTGTGTTAATGCGACATACCGAGAATTGTTTCTAATTGTCAAGCACAATTCTACTATCTTAGAAGTATTATGTCAGCAAACGGAGGATTGGGCGAGGATATTGATAATCGCCTACAAATTCACTCGTGACATGCAAAAGATACAAGTGATAGTGAATCGCTGCAATCGTAAGATCGTTCACATATTTTGTTCAAGAACTGTGTCTAATCATACATATGCTCTGACAAATAACAGTTCAGGAGTCCTTATCGATTCAAATACAAAGGGCCAAGCGGCGATGATTTGGTGATAGCCTTAGAAGACAATAAAACCACATCACCAGAATTGCCATAGAATATAATTCGCAAAGAAACAAGAAGGTGACGTCCAGGCAATACGTCGTGAATATAGATTTCGGCTGAGGTAAGCAGCGGCGGAAAAGTTGGGGCAAAAAAGAGAAATGTTTAAAACTAGAGGAATTCAAATATGCACATACGTATTTATGTATATACGGTACGGTACGGTATTGAACAAAACAGATGCACGAGCTTGCACTTACTATCTTATGTCTTCACCACATTGAAAAGCTCATTCGAATTTTAATTTTATTTATTAATTTATAACGATAATATCCTTCTGTTACTAAGAAAAGACAAAAACTAAGAAAAACAAAAACAAACCAGTATTTTCCATGCGTAAAACAATAGCACGGAATAGATAAATAGTTAAATTACCAACGACAAAAATCGTTCAATAACAAAAACGATCATTCCAACATAAGGGGAATAATAAGGGGAATTTATAATCGTAACGAATCTATCAAACTCTGTCCCCAGCCAACAATATTTTGCAATATTCTCTAAAAATGGCTAACAGTAATTAGCAATTAGAAGAAACAATAATTAATGTATATAATAAAGATGAATCAGTGGCATAAATCTCAAACAATTTGGAATTCAATACAGTATTATTTAGCGTCTTATAAGCCATTTCCCTTCATCAGGCTCATTGACAACCATACACAGAGGTAGTAGACACCTGAAAACCAGCAAACGGAACGACCAGGCGATACTTCGTTTAATAAAAAAGTATGTCTTTATATAAGGAATGTCTATTACAAATCAATTAAAATTAAATGTTTTGTTTAGGTGCATCCAAACACGATCTGTAGACGGTGGATTAGTATCACGTCGAAGTGTAAAAATACCATTTACTACTGCCAAAAACAGATTGATCAGAATTTAATTTACAAAGGAGCAAGTAAACTTAGGTATACTTTTAATGGAAGATCGAATTCTTTTCTGATGAATCTAAGTTCAATGTGAGACGTTCTTATGGGTTTGGCACGTTAAGCTCAATAAAATGGGCAACGTCTTATTCCTCGGTATGCCAAAGGCATAGTAAAACGAAACGAACGAAGAGTTTTAGCCTGGGAATGCATTTCTGGCCATGGAATTGGGCCAATACACAAAATAAAGGGTGTAATGATTCGACTCGCCTACAAGGATATTCTAAAATACATACTAAAACCGCATGCAGAGGAGAAAATGCCACTTGATTGGAGATATCAACAGGACAACAATCCAAAATGCACAGATAATTTAAGTTAATCATATAATTTTGTAAATAAATAAAATAGTTTAAAAGCAGCGTTGTTTTTTTTTTTGTTATTGTGACATTTTGTATTAACCAGAAGTTTGTGCATATGTTTTATCCAATAAAACAAAAAAATGTTCAATTGTATTAGCTATTATAAATATATAAGAATGGCCTTTTTAGACTTAAAATGCTTTTTAACTAACTTGCATTTAAAACCTGAGAAAAGAAACTTCTATGAACACGGCCATTAATATAAATTTTGTATTATTATTAGTTAAGGGTTTATAAAGATAGTCGATTTTTAGCCGCTCCCTTTTGCTTAAAGAACTTTACAAATTCACAACTTTCTCTCTCTCTTCATCTGTTTAAAATTTAATATTTTGGTGATATTTTGGTTTTACAAAAAATTCTTATAAACATAAGTATGTATTAACTTAATCTTAGACAATAAAATACAAAAATTTAAACAAATAACTTCAACAAATCATATAACAAAATAACTTAACATTTTTAGAAATAAAGTGAAACACAAAAATTCAGGAAAATGTACACATAAAAAGAAATATGGCTAATAATCTACTATTGTAATAATTAATTAAAGGCTATTTCTGCTGTCAAGCCATTGGCTTAGCGGGGCTAGAATTAACCATTAAGAAAAGTAAATTTGTAAACTAAACTTTAACATTGGTAGGATATTTGTCCTGGGCAACTTTTTTCTTTAGAAAAAATAACAGTGATCATAAAATTACAAAAACGAGAATTTATATATTTTAGGACATAGTCTATTGCATTCTAAAAATTTGTTAATAAAAAAATTAGTTACATTAATTTAGAGATACGTACATATTATCATGTTAGTATATGAAATAAAAGTAATGAAAGAAATGAACAAATATGTCTGACTTATTTAAGCGTTTAAGTTAAGCAATTAAACGTTTGAAGAAAGCTAAAAAATTTTTATGATTGAATAATTCAGAAAAAAATAAAATTATCAATAATATCAGCAGCAATTTTAAGTAATGATTTTTTTTACGAAAACCACAGGCTAATAGAACAAAATTTAATCTACATTATGTCTATAACGGCGTAAACGTGCTGTATTTTCAATTTTCGGTGCTCCAGGGGGTGGTGTAATATCACTACGTTTAGCAGCTGTATTTGAACAATCCGTCTTATCATAATCTTTGACCAAATTAATAAGCAACATCTCCTTCTCCGCACACGCATTAAGAATATATACTTGATTTTCTGTTTCTGAAACAACACCTCCAGATCTTCCACTTACTATACTAGAAGAACACTTTGTAAGATTACCACCAATTTGCAATTGTTCATCTGATGTATCGGTTGAATTATCTTCAAATTGACCTAATAAAGTAGTATGAACTCCCCTGGTCCTAAAAAAAATAGTTTTATACAAATTAGTTAATATACAAATCATATTGTGGTAGCTTATTGTTAAAAATTACAATTTTAAAGAAATGTCAAACAAGCAAAAGCAATAAAATATATTTACAACGTCTCTACTAATAGGGACTTCCAAACGTTCACAGCTGATAGCGGTCATATTGCTGAAGCTAAATTGTTTGTCATTTATTCGGTTTGTTTTATCAAAACAAAAGGGCTACTTAAGTACTATATTCAGTAAAAAAAAAAAAAAAAATGAAAACAATCGAGCCAATTGGATGAAATCAAAAACAGCAAAACACTATTAATAAGAATTCGGCATCAAACAATTTAAATGGATACAAGCTCTGGTTCGAGAAACTTTATACAACTTGGGTTGGGCCATTAGGTCAACAATGACTCCTAATACAAATAAAATTTATCGTACACAACAAACAGGATATTCTCGGCCTAACGCAAGAGAAATAAATAATGTTAACTACAGAGACAATATTGCCGTCAAGGTAATGGGAATAACTTAAATAAAGAAGACTCTCAATAAGTTCCTACACTGGCCTACCCAACTCAACAGCGAACATAGAAATCTATACATGGTAATAACTTACCAAACATGAACATCTTTTTTCCATTTGGTATGCCCTCAGTTTTCTATTTGTATCTGCATTTCTCATAAACCATTCATTCATTAAATTGATTGTGTTCCAATTACAATGTCAACAGTTTTATATAAATATTCACCCCTATCATGAATAATTTTAACCTTGAAATGTTTCCCATTTCACACAATTGAAATCATGAATAATTTTCCCATGGAATGTTTTCTGATTATTCAGTGGGGAATGATAGCCCTGTAAGAATTCGAAATTTGTTCCCTTTTCCCATTGATTTGTTCACATCATTTTTGCTGGGGAGTTGCATTTATCATTTAAGTATTTATTTATTTTGTTGGATAATTAAAGTTTTTACTAACTTATTTTAGAACTAGAAGTGTTAATAAAGTGCAAAACAATATAATTCACTACAAAATGCAGAGTAAAAGATTTATTTTCTGCAGTTTAAAAGACGTGTTGGTTGAAATTTAATATTCGCTCACAAAAATCGACGACCTCCTCCGAGCCATCAGATTCTTCTCCACTACCGAATATGGCATTTAATCCTTCCTCACTTTGCTCTTCATCGGTTCCACTTAGTTCTTTGTTTTGTTGATTTTTAATTTAGAAGCAGTTGATCGATGGGTATGTCATAGGGATAAATATACACTTTTAGTTTTATTTTTCTATTCTTTTTGGCGTTTAAGCTATTTTAAATAGTTACTGTTTGGCCATAGTCACTAATTTCTTTCCGCCCATCTTGTTGAAGAACAGTTTGTGTTGTTTCTTCTCTTCCAGCTTTTGTTTATGCAATTTTTTGCATGGTAATTGCTTTACAGGAGTTTGTTTTAATTTTAATAACTTTTTATTCAATTTTTTTTAATAATGATAATTTTTGTGTAACCATTTTACTTAATAAAAAATTCACACTTTTTTTGTTTATTTATTTTTGTTCACATTAAACATAAAATGATAGCTTTTAAAAAATTTCATGGGAGATTCATGATAGCAATTTTTCCTTCGAGGGGAATGAAAATTTCATGGAAATAGAAATTTCACATATTATTCATGATAGGGGTGGTTGTTACGAAAATCAGGTTCGGCACCACTGCGTTTATTACGTCGCTAAAATAAATAAACAAAAGCCTCAATAACAATTATGCGTACTGTTTACAAATAACCAAATCGACGACAACAAACAATAGCAGAAATAAAGTAAATCAAAATAGAACGGCAGCAACAAAAAATAACAGAAAAGAAAACAACAACAAATACTAAAAGCTGAAAGAAGTAGAGTTTACATACGCATGGCTACATAAGTACTAAAAAGAAAGTAAAAGAAAGAAATTAAATCTACCTGAAATATCGAACGGTTTAAGAGCTATCGAAGTGTTCTTTACTCAACTATATAAAAAGCACATCGATGCAAACAACAATCAGTGAACTTCTGAGGAAAGCTGCTGAGAGGAAGGCAGCTGCCAAAAACAGCAGCGTTACGGCTGCGAGAAACTCTGCTCGTACGGGTGTATCGTACGCTGCTGTGGCTGGTGGTGTTGGAGTGTCCCAGAGGCCCCTTCAGGCTCCGTCTAGCATCCTTACACTGGAAGCGGCGAGAGGAAATTTTAATCTCATCGATGGAGATTGAAGAAGGTTTTTTGGAGGTGGTTTATTGCACAGCTTGAGCAAGATAGGAGGTTTTGCTCTTGAATACGGCGGACTTAGGACTGATGAGGATAAATCCCAGGCACTCCAGGGAATGCTGTTGAGTCTTCAGAATGGTTCGCATAATTAAGTGTATTTTTGTGAATGTCAACCTTATAGTGTCCAGGCATAAGAGACACTATTTAAACTTGTTCCTGGAGGAACATGGACCGGATGTTCTCATGGTGGCTGAACATAAACTGTCTCCGAGGCATATTCTTGAGATGAGAGGATACACGACCTTTAGGCAAAATCGTGTGAATGGACGGGGTGGCGGTACTGCTGTACTCGTTCGCGAGAGTCTGCACGCTGAGAGGGTTCCGTTGGATATGGGAAATGTGGAGTGCACGGCGGTGAGGATTCGTCGTTCTGGTGGGGTGGCATTGACTATTGTGTCAATGTATCTGCGAACCAGGGACACTCTTTGCCCATCTGATTTGGATCCCCTGGTTGGATTGTCAGCGGCGGGATCGCTCCTGGTTGGAGGGGATCTGAACGCGAAGCATGAGTACTGGGGTGGAAATGTCTGCAACCGCAGTGGCGACTGCCTCAGAGAATTCCTGAGGATTTGTCCTGAGCTGAAGATACGTCGCACGGAGGGCCGACATGTTTCCATGTGGGAAACCCATCGTCTTTCGACGTAGTCATGACATCATCTGATATTGTACCGGTGCCGGAAAGTGCTGATGGGCTTAAAACTCTGCACTACGAGTCTACCCACAGGGCTGTGGAGTTGATCTTGCAGATGGATGGACTTTGCGGTAGAGAGCAGCGATATCTCTTTGACTTCGTTAGGATGAATACGAGGGCTTTCAACTCGATACTGTCTCGTGATTTGCCTGACCTCATGCTTCCATCGGATCGGAATGTGACCTCCCGCGAAATTGATGACTGCATCGAGTCTTTGAATGGCGTCATTAGAACTGCGTTGGAGGAATCGGTTCCAAGACTACCAGTGCGTCATGCCGGCGTGCTAAGACTCCCCGACAACATCCTTGGCTTCATATTGGAGAAGAGGAGGCTTCGAAGGATACTGAGGAGGACGGGAGATGTCTCAAAAATTCCCATATTAAGGGCTGAGATAAGGAACCTGGATAGGATAATCCAGGGGGTAATTGCTGTGTTTGAGTAGAATTATTGGACGGATTATCTATGGAGTATTAAGGTGGACAACAGGACTTTTCGGAAAGTGAAGGGTGCAGCAGGTGTGCGGCGAAGGTTGGCGGTTGCTGATATAATGAGGGATGATGGAGTACTCATTACGGATAACGGTGGCAAGGCGAATCTTTTGGCTGAACGTTTCTGCGGTGTGCATAGAGCTGCTGTGAATCTCCAGTCCTCCACTATCGTAGGGATGGTCTTGGAGGAGGTATCGGGACTGAGGAATCAGGCCCCGATCATTGAATTTGGCCCGGATATTACGGCGGATGGTGTTCGAGGTGGGGGTTTCGCTGGAGGAGGTTTTTCTTTGCTGACTCCCTCTGATATTGGCAGGGCATTGTCCAGTAGACCTAACAAGAGATCCAGCGGGCCGGATGGCATACCGGACCCGATCCTGAGGAAGACGAACGCCACCACATGGGGGTGCTTGGCGTTGGTGCTTAACCACTGTTTCAACATTGGTTGCTTCCCGAAAGCATGGAAGGGTGCGATCGTTATGCCTATACCCAAGCCGAGGCCTGACCCTGGGGGTGCTG
This sequence comes from Wohlfahrtia magnifica, assembly GCA_023159175.1. Lineage (NCBI taxonomy): Eukaryota > Metazoa > Arthropoda > Insecta > Diptera > Sarcophagidae > Wohlfahrtia > Wohlfahrtia magnifica. The sequence continues at coordinate 173,935 of JAKWBJ010000311.1, forward strand.
GTAACTACAGACCCATATATCTGCTCTCTAGCCTGGGTAAGCTTATGGAGTGGTTTATTTTGGAGCGTATGAGAAGATTCATGGACGATAACGAGATATTGCTGGATTGCCAATTTGGATTTAAGAGGAGCCACTCTATGTAGCAAGGGGACTGAATAGGAGATGTCCGACGATTGCTGTGAGCCTGGACTTCGCAAAAGCTTTTGACAATGTTTGGCAGGAGGGAATAATTCATAAGATGATGTCGTTTCGTTTCGAGAGGCATCTCTGCGGATTTGTTGCGGAATTCCTGAGGGATCGCTCCCTCTTTCACTCTCTGATGAAAGAAATGTTGTTGCTGGAGTGCCGCAGGGGTCACTACTGGGACCTGTCCTATTCAACATATTCATGTCGGATATACCTCGGCCACCTGACGGAGATTTACTCCTTCTGTATGCGGACGATGTGCTGTTAGCGGCATCTGGCCCCAGAGCGGTAAGGGTGAATGAGAGACTTAATGGACACCTGGGTAGACTGCACGGATACGTCTGCAAATGGGGTCTCTGCCTGAATACGGAAAAGACGGATTGCGTAATATTTAAGGGACGGCGTGGACGGCTGTATCCCAACGCAAGGAACTTCGTACCGGTGCTGAGGGTAGGCGGTGAAGTTGTAAGAGTCTCCATCAGGATTAAGTATCTCGGGGTGATTTTCCACGAAAGCTTTGAGTTTTATCGACATGTGGATTCCGTTTTGGATAGGATGAAGGGTATATACCACTCCTACTGTAGGTTACTGCGCCGAAGGGAAGGTTTGCGTAGGGAGGTAAAGCTGCTTATATACAGGCAGATCATCAGACCTCTGATGTCTTATGCCTTCCCTGTCTGGTTTGGGATTTCGTCCCATCAAATGGAGAGGCGTAGGGTCTGGGAGAGGCATATATTGTCGGCTTGCCTTGGATTAAGGGCTCGCCAGTTCCCCGATGGTTCGTTCCGGAGACCGTCTTGCCGGGTCATTTATGACCATGCGGGTTTCGAGAGGATCGATGTTTTTCTTATGAGGACTGCGCTAAAATTTTTGGAACGATCGTCCGCCCTAGAGAATGGGATGGTGACTGGCTGCTTCGAGAGGAGGAGTGATATGGAGACCCTAAGGGTGCACGGATACCTGTTGCCTGTGGATCTCCTAACGTTGAGGGACGAGGGGCTGCTCTATGGCGACGAAGGCCTGCTATTTTATCAAAGGAGGGTTAATACGCTGGATTTGGACAGCCTGGTGTACAGTGAGGCGGATGCCTGCGCCTTGTTGTTGTTAATTAGTTGTAAGTAGTGTTTTAAGTATATGAGTGTTTCCGTTTTTCCATTTTTTGCGGAATATAGTATAACAGTTGATTTGTTTTGGTGATGGATTGCGGCTATTCTGCAGTATATTACGTTTTAATTGATAAGTCTATGATAAGTATCATTTACGCATAGAATAAGTATCTAAATGATTAATAAGTTGAAGATAAACTATGTAGGAACAGAATATTTGGATAAATAAAGTAAAGTAAAGTAAAGGACAACAATCAGTATATGTGTGGTAAATGTAGCGAACAGTTTATTTGGTGTAAACTCAGCGAGAAGGGTATTTGTTGGTTTGAACTCGGTGTGAGGAAATTTTATAAAGAGTAAACTCGTGAAGTGAATCGTGGAGTAAAAAGCCAGTTTAGTTAGAGCTAACTAAGTAAAGAGAGTTATGTGTGGATAATATCTGGTTGAAAAGGTTGTGATCGAACCTAAGAGATGGAACAGAGTTGCAGCTTGACAGTTTTACCCATACAATATGACACAAAAATCGTCGGAAAAAGCAGTTGTGAGATAGAATTTATTTCATTTTGACAGCGATTTTTCTTACTCTCTCAATTGTGCTCTCACAATCTGTATGTGGTAATGCCGTACTTTCATCAATTTTATGCATTTTGTAAACAAAAATCATATGTTTTTGAGCAAAAAATAAAATAAAAACAAAAAGCAAAGCAAACATAAACATAAAAAGGACAATTGACAATATTTGAAATTTCGACTGTCGATTTTATTACGTGCCATCTTTTTTTCGACGGCGTTTTTGCTTGAAGTTGCGGACGTGTTCCGTTTCATCACAAAGTGGTAACAACGATAGGGTTGGAAGATCTTTAGAAAGAAAGATCTGTCGAGTACTTGTCGATTTTTATAAAGTTGTAAACAGAATAAGTAATTAAGAACAGAAATTGCGATTGCTTGTGAAAAGGTTACAAGCAGTGGTGCATAAAACTGGTAGATAATGGATTTTATTTAAATACTAAACACAAGATTTATTTTATTTTAACTACAATCTACGATTTCATAAATAAACGTATTTAAAAAGGTAAAAACGTAACGATATAAAATTATTGGTAATTGAACCAATTTTGAGAATGCAAAGAACTCGGCAATTTAACGTTTTCACTTAATAAGTCTCATAACTCATTTTTTGAATAGATTGCTTGGTATTCACATACTAATACAACTAAACTAAAACTAATGCAACAAAAAGCTAAAATAAATTTATCAGCTCTTATAAGAGTGATAGTAAAAATCCCGGTAACGTTCAGAATGTGGATATATTTAAAAAATACGGCAATGCTTACACAAGATCTCTGTATTTTCGAACGCCTTTAAGCGTCAAAAGATTAGTTTAGTATGTATAGTATATATCGAAAGTTTAAAATAATTTCGATGACGAAAAAACTTATTTATGAAAGCAAAGGAATACTTTAGTGCAAATTTTTCGAAGGCTGGCAATAACTCTCTTCCTAAGCCTCCAATTAAGAACTGACAGCCATGATTGATCCTAAAATCGCATACCAAGTACTCGTCACTTCGCGAAAAACACATAAATCACCAGATAAAAGCGCTTGCCAGAACTCAACTAAAGTTGCTACAGCAGGACCTTCGTCCACCAAAAGTGGCCAAGAGAGAAAGGCTGACGCAGCGCCGACAATTTTGTTTTTATGAAAAAAGCTAAAATTTGGCTTTCAAAAGAGACCACTCCTATTTGTTGAGCACAACTGTATGCCATTCTTTAAGTATAAACAAGAAGTTATATAGCAGAAATTTTGGACGAACCTAAACTACAAAATTTTAATTTTGTTAGTGTCAAAAAAGGATCAATAGCTTGTAGCAACAAGAGCGTAAATAATAAATTATTACTAATCTGTGTTACTTACCTGCTTGTATTTTGAGAACGGGGACGTATAAAACGTAATTGTAATTGCAAAGGATCCATAACATATTTGTCGTTCGCTTCTCTGCGACGTCGCAATGCTATTGTTAAAAGAGAAACGTTATATGTATAAGTTTGGCAAACAAATTTTCACATAAAAATTTTGTAATATAAGAACAAAATAATTGTTAACAGGGCACATCACACAGTAAAAGAAGAATATATGTATGTATGTATGAATGTCCTTATTTTTCGATAAGCGTAACTCCAGCTAAAAATGGTTGTTATAGCTTAAAAATATGGTGTGAAAAATATTATCACGATTGCGCAGTATTAAAACGTGGTGCATTGCACATGAAATTTGCCTTGAAAATTTTAAAAATAAAATTTCGATGTTTATAAATATTAAATTTTTTCACATATGTACATATCTTTAAATGTATAGTATGTACATAAATAACTGAAAATTAAGAAAAACGACAGAGAAATATATTTTTTTATTAGTTTGTATATTATTTTATTTCAAAAGAGTGGTCAACTTGAGAGCCGATGCGACTTCCCTTTTTTCGACGACCAAAACTTTTTGCATAACGTATTTTTACACAAAACCACACATTTCAGGGGGGAGTTACGGTCTCTAATTCGAAAAAAGAAGTTTTTTTTTATACAACTAAAGACCACACTAATGAACCTTTCGCACTGATTTCTTTAAAGTGAGTCAAATATTTGAAATGATTCTTTCCTTTTTCCTATCTTTTTTGTTATCTTACAAAGCGAAGAAAAAATCGGTTGTAGAAAATAAAGAACAGTGATGAATTTATGCAATTACCTAATACTAGTGAAATACAAGCCTTGGACAGTATTAAGTCCGTAGTTAATGGTTTTCTCGGAAGCAACAGGACAGATAATTGTCAAGATTTAATTGGAAATTTAAACTGGATTGAAAGCTTTAAAATAATGGATTCAGAAAAGCAAGGAAAGCGTTTTATTCAAGATGTGATAGACTCCGACGGACGTTAACAAGGGAAGTACAACGAAATTATGATGGGACAACGAATTTTGGGTTTAACACGAGACAATCCATACAAACATAAATTATTTATTAAAACTATTCATTTTTAATTTGATTTTTTGTTTTATATTTCAAAGTTATTGTATTATCAACAATTATTCATGAAGTAGAAAGAATCTGAAGTTCAATAATAGTTCGTCAAATACGAAAAGTTGCAATTATTTCTACAACACCAAGCTTCGATAACCAAAAATATTTTTTCCTTTATAAGTAATAGAAAATAAATCAAAATTTCAGATTTAGAAGTCAGACCGCAAAAATCGTGTCGATCTGCGTTTGCAGTTAGAGTATTCAAAAAGCAGGGATATTTAAAACACCGATTTTCGATTACTTCAAATTAAAAACAGTTTAAAAAACCTGATTTAGGTTTTAGATTATCAGGTTTTTTATTAAAAAAAAATATGTACATATGTATTTGTAGAGTACATATCTATATAACTATAAATTTAAATTTTTTAGTGTATTGAAAAAATAACATATCATTTATTCCTTTAGCAAACACGCACATAATTTGTTTAAAATTTTATTCTAACTGAAAAAAAACATTAGCAGAAAGCAATCTTCATTGTAAATTTACAATTTATTACATATGTATCTTCTGAATTTCTGCAACAAAGAGTGAGTTTCTTTTAAAAAACGTTTAGCAAATTGAAAATATAAAAAGAAGTATCAAATAGATTTTGTTTTTTAAATTCAGTCAATAAAATATGCATATATATGTATATTATTACAAGAATAAAAACGCTTGAATTGTAGTCTTTTGGTATATTTTGTGTCACCCTGCCAATGTTATGCTTATTAGTGTATCTGGCAGCACTGCCAGTTAAATCATCTCAGGGTAACACAATCTTACATGTTTAAAAATAACAGATAGTGGATATGAGATCATTTGAGACATTTCTGGAAACTTTCCAAACTGTAAGCAATTAGGTATATAAGAAGACTGCTTTGCCTTCGTAGTTAGTTATTGTTTGGCTGTCAATAAATAAATTTGTGTTAAAGCGGAAATAAAAGAGTTGTAAAAACGAATATTAAGTATTATACTAAGAAAAACAGTATAAAAGTTATAGAGGAATAAATAAAAACTGTAAAAACAACAAAATAAAGCGGTGTTTATTTTATTTAAACGCAATTTAAGCGAACTTAAACGTCTTTAGAAGGTTAATACGTAACAATATGTATTTTTCAATATTTTTTGTATTTTACACCTAATCCTGTTTTTTACATAATTTTTACATGGTAACGAGTGGAACGTACCTACAGTGTAAAAAACAGGAATAGGTGTTTTAGGTGCATAAACACAACAAAGTATAGCAAACCTGTAATGATCTTTTTATGTAACTAATAATAGTACCAAAAAATATTTAGATTTTTAAATTACTTAAAAAGCAAATACTAATAATAATAATAATAATAATAATAATAATAATAATAATAATAATAATAATAATAATTAATATAATAATAATAATAATAATAATAATAATAATAATAATAATAATAATAATAATAATAATAATAATAATAATAATAATAATAATAATAATAATAATAATAATAATAATAATAATAATAATAATAATAATAATAATAATAATAATAATAATAATAATAATAATAATAATAATAATAATAATAATAATAATAATAATAATAATAATAATAATAATTAATAATAATAATAATAATAATAATAATAATAATAATAATAATATAATAATAATAATAATAATAATAATAATAATAATAATAATAATAATAATAATAATAATAATAATAATAATAATAATAATAATAATAATAATAATAATAATAATAATAATAATAATAATAATAATAATAATAATAATAATAATAATAATAATAATAATAATAATAATAATAATAATAATAATAATAATAATAATAATAATAATAATAATAATAATAATACAAATAATAATAATAATAATAATAATTAATAATAATAATAATAATAATAATAATAATAATAATAATAATAATAATAATAATAATAATAATAATAATAATAATAATAATAATAATAATAATAATATAATAATAATAATAATAATAATAATAATAATAATAATATAATAATAATAATAATAATAATAATAATAATAATAATAATAATAATAATAATAATAATAATAATAATAATAATAATAATAATAATAATAATAATAATAATAATAATAATAATAATAATAATAATAATAATAATAATAATAATAATAATAATAATAATAATAATAATAATAATAATAATAATAATAATAATAATAATAATAATAATAATAATAATAATAATAATAATAATAATAATAATAATAATAATAATAATAATAATAAATAATAATAATAATAATAATAATAATAATAATAATAATAATAATAATAATAATAATAATAATAATAATAATAATAATAATAATAATAATAATAATAATAATAATAATAATAATAATAATAATAATAATAATAATAATAATAATAATAATAATAATAATATAATAATAATAATAATAATAATAATAATAATAATAATAATAATAATAATAATAATAATAATAATAATAATAATAATAATAATAATAATAATAATAATAATAATAATAATAATAATAATAATAATAATAATAATAATAATAATAATAATAATAATAATAATAATAATAATAATAATAATAATAATAATAATAATAATAATAATAATAATAATAATAATAATAATAATAATAATAATAATAATAATAATAATAATAATAATAATAATAATAATAATAATAATAATAATAATAATAATAATAATAATAATAATAATAATAAATAATAATAATAATAATAATAATAATAATAATAATAATATAATAATAATAATAATAATAATAATAATAATAATAATAATAATAATAATAATAATAATAATAATAATAATAATAATAATAATAATAATAATAATAATAATAATAATAATAATAATAATAATAATAATAAATAATAATAATAATAATAATAATAATAATAATAATAATATATAATAATAATAATAATAATAATATAATAATAATAATAATAATAATAATAATAATAATAATAATAATAATAATAATAATAATAATAATAATAATAATAATAATAATAATAATAATAATAATAATAATAATAATAATAATAATAATAATAATAATAATAATAATAATAATAATAATAATAATAATAATAATAATAATAATTAATAATAATAATAATAATAATAATAATAATAATAATATAATAATAATAATAATAATAATAATAATAATAATAATAATAATAATAATAATAATAATAATAATAATAATAATAATAATAATAATAATAATAATAATAATAATAATAATAATAATAATAATAATAATAATAATAATAATAATAATAATAATAATAATAATAATAATAATAATAATAATAATAAATAATAATAATAATAATAATAATAATAATAATAATAATAATAATAATAATAATAATAATAATAATAATAATAATAATAATAATAATAATAATAATAATAATAATAATAATAATAATAATAATAATAATAATAATAATAATAATAATAATAATAATAATAATAATAATAATAATAATAATAATAATAATAATATAATATAATAATAATAATAATAATAATAATAAATAATAATAATAATAATAATAATAATAATAATAATAATAATAATATAATAATAATAATAATAATAATAATATAATAATAATAATAATAATAATAATAATAATAATAATAATAATAATATAATAATAATAATAATAATAATAATAATAATAATAATAATAATAATAATAATAATAATAAATAATAATAATAATAATAATAATAATAATAATAATAATAATAATAATAATAATAATAATAATAATAATAATAATAATAATAATAATAATAATAATAATAATAATAATAATAATAATAATAATAATAATAATAATAATAATAATAATAATAATAATAATAATAATAATAATAATAATAATAATAATAATAATAATAATAATAATAATAATAATAATAATAATAATAATAATAATAATAATAATAATAATAATAATAATAATAATAATAATAAATAATAATAATAATAATAATAATAATAATAATAATAATAATAATAATAATAATAATAATAATAATAATAATAATAATAATAATAATAATAATAATAATAATAATAATAATAATAATAATAATAATAATAATAATAATAATAATAAATAATAATAATAATAATAATAATAATAATAATAATAATAATAATAATAATAATAATAATAATAATAATATATAATAATAATAATAATAATAATTAATAATAATAATAATAATAATAATAATAATAATAATAATAATAATAATAATAATAATAATAATAATAATAATATAATAATAATAATAATAATAATAATAATAATAATAATAATAATAATAATAATAATAATAATAATAATAATAATAATAATAATAATAATAATAATAATAATAATAATAATAATAATAATAATAATAATAATAATAATTAATAATAATAATAATAATAATAATAATAATAATAATAATAATAATAATAATAATAATAATAATAATAATAATAATAATAATAATAATAATAATAATAATAATAATAATAATAATAATAATAATAATAATAATAATAATAATAATAATAATAATAATAATAATAATAATAATAATAATAATAATAATAATAATAAATAATAATAATAATAATAATAATAATAATAATAATAATAATAATAATAATAATAATAATAATAATAATAATAATAATAATAATAATAATAATAATAATAATAATAATAATAATAATAATAATAATAATAATAATAATAATAATAATAATAATAATAATAATAATAATAATAATAATAATAATAATAATAATAATTAATAATAATAATAATAATAATAATAATAATAATAATAATAATAATAATAATAATAATAATAATAATAATAATAATAATAATAATAATAATAATAATAATAATAATAATAATAATAATAATAATAATAATAATAATAATAATAATAATAATAATAATAATAATAATAATAATAATAATAATAATAATAATAATAATAATAATAATAATAATAATAATAATAATAATAATAATAATAATAATAATAATAATAATAATAATAATAATAATAATAATAATAATAATAATAATAATAATAATAATTAATAATAATAATAATAATAATAATAATAATAATAATAATAATAATAATAATAATAATAATAATAATAATAATAATAATAATAATAATAATAATAATAATAATAATAATAATAATAATAATAATAATAATAATAATAATAATAATAATAATAATAATAATAATAATAATAATAATAATAATAATAATAATAATAATAATAATAATAATAATAATAATAATAATAATAATAATAATAATAATAATAATAATAATAATAATAATAATAATAATAATAATAATAATAATAATAATAATAATAATAATAATAATAATAATAATAATAATAATAATAATAATAATAATAATAATAATAATAATAATAATAATAATAATAATAATAATAATAATAATAATAATATAATAATAATAATAATAATAATAATAATAATAATAATAATAATAATAATAATAATAATAATAATAATAATAATAATAATAATAATAATAATAATAATAATAATAATAATAATAATAATAATAATAATAATAATAATAATAATAATAATAATAATAATAATAATAATAATAATAATAATAATAATAATAATAATAATAATAATAATAATAATAATAATAATAATAATAATAATAATAATAATAATAATAATAATAATAATAATAATAATAATAATAATAATAATAATAATAATAATAATAATAATAATAATAATAATAATAATAATAATAATAATAATAATAATAATAATAATAATAATAATAATAATAATAATAATAATAATAATAATAATAATAATAATAATAATAATAATAATAATAATAATAATAATAATAATAATAATAATAATAATAATAATAATAATAATAATAATAATAATAATAATAATAATAATAATAATAATAATAATAATAATAATAATAATAATAATAATAATAATAATAATAATAATAATAATAATAATAATAATAATAATAATAATAATAATAATAATAATAATAATAATAATAATAATAATAATAATAATAATAATAATAATAATAATAATAATAATAATAATAATAATAATAATAATAATAATAATAATAATAATAATAATAATAATAATAATAATAATAATAATAATAATAATAATAATAATAATAATAATAATAATAATAATAATAATAATAATAATAATAATAATAATAATAATAATAATAATAATAATAATAATAATAATAATAATAATAATAATAATAATAATAATAATAATAATAATAATAATAATAATAATAATAATAATAATAATAATAATAATAATAATAATAATAATAATAATAATAATAATAATAATAATAATAATAATAATAATAATAATAATAATAATAATAATAATAATAATAATAATAATAATAATAATAATAATAATAATAATAATAATAATAATAATAATAATAATAATAATAATAATAATAATAATAATAATAATAATAATAATAATAATAATAATAATAATAATAATAATAATAATAATAATAATAATAATAATAATAATAATAATAATAATAATAATAATAATAATAATAATAATAATAATAATAATAATAATAATAATAATAATAATAATAATAATAATAATAATAATAATAATAATAATAATAATAATAATAATAATAATAATAATAATAATAATAATAATAATAATAATAATAATAATAATAATAATAATAATAATAATAATAATAATAATAATAATAATAATAATAATAATAATAATAATAATAATAATAATAATAATAATAATAATAATAATAATAATAATAATAATAATAATAATAATAATAATAATAATAATAATAATAATAATAATAATAATAATAATAATAATAATAATAATAATAATAATAATAATAATAATAATAATAATAATAATAATAATAATAATAATAATAATAATAATAATAATAATAATAATAATAATAATAATAATAATAATAATAATAATAATAATAATAATAATAATAATAATAATAATAATAATAATAATAATAATAATAATAATAATAATAATAATAATAATAATAATAATAATAATAATAATAATAATAATAATAATAATAATAATAATAATAATAATAATAATAATAATAATAATAATAATAATAATAATAATAATAATAATAATAATAATAATAATAATAATAATAATAATAATAATAATAATAATAATAATAATAATAATAATAATAATAATAATAATAATAATAATAATAATAATAATAATAATAATAATAATAATAATAATAATAATAATAATAATAATAATAATAATAATAATAATAATAATAATAATAATAATAATTGATGAAAACTATGTGTTTTCTTTTGTATAAATTTTATTTATAAAATATTAAAGTTTTTATTGTAATGATTAAAGTCAGATTACTAGATTTCGAATGAAAAAATTATTGTATATAAATGACAAATAAGTAACAGCACTCATGTTGTATACTAAGTATGTGCTAGGATTGATATATATTGCATCACTCCTCCTCAACATGAATGTTGTTTTACAAAAAAGAAAGAAAACAAATTAATTTATTTCTAATTCATTAAGTCTACAAAACTATGATGCTTCACTTTTGGCAGATTTTTGGTCATTACATCAGCAATCATCTTACTAGTTGGGCAGTATTTTAGCTTTATCTCTTTGCTCCGAACCAGGTCTCGAATATGATGAAATTTAATGTCGATATGCTTACTGCGCTTATGATACACTGGGTTTTCTGCCAATTTTTGAGCACCTTGATTATCGACATGGATTACTACAGAATCACCTACGATACCACCAATTTCATTTAGAAGTCGCTTTAAATAAACTGCTTCTTTTGCCGCATCTGAAACCGCCATGTATTCAACCTCTGTACTGCTAAGAGCTATTGAAGTTTGTTTTCTGGATTCCCAAGTAATAGGACAACCACAAAACCAAAATATAAAGCCAGTAAAAGATTTCCTATCAATGGAGTTACCACCCCAATCAGCATCAACAAAGCCTTCCAATGTTGTTCCTTTTTGCTCATAGGTCAATTTTAGATCAATAGTTCCAGCTAGATAACGAAGTATGTGTTCCAATTGTGTCATATGCTCTTTATGCGGGTCTTTATTTCGCTGAGCCATTTTTGATACCGAATGTAAAATGTCAGGTCTTGAGGAAATCGCAAGATACATTAAAGTTCCTACTAGTGATTGGTATTCTTGTTGGTCAACCTTCTCACAGTTATTATCGCAGCTAACCTGATATCCTGCTTCCATTGGTACAGCAACCGGTTTACAGTCTTCTATGCCGTACTGTTTCAATACATCACGTATATATTGGCTTTGAGATAACTTTATCGGACCAACTTCACCCTCTCGTTCAATTTCCATCCCCAGAAAATACCGCAGTTTTCCTTTATCGCTGATAGCAAACTGTTCCGAGATATTTCTTTTGATATCTATTATAACCGATTTATCAGCGCAGCCTATTATCAAGTCATCTACATAAACAGCTATTAGTACAAGTTTTCCTGTTTGTATACCGTTGTATAAACAAGGCTTATTATCGCATGGAATAAAATTCATATTACGAAGAGTTAGATCCAATTTTGCATTCCACTCTTTTCCACTTTGCTTTAGTCCATAAATTGCCTTATGCAGCCGTAAAACTTTATTCGGATATCGTTTGTCCACGAATTTCACTGGTTGTTGCATATAGATTTCGTCTTGCAAATTACTGTTAAGATAAGCAGTACTTACATCAATTTGATGAAGAAACATTTTTTCCTTAACTGCCAAAGCCAAAATAATTCTTATAGTGGAATAACGTACGACTGGTGAAAACGTTTCATGAAAATCAATACCAAAACGTTGACTGCAACCTTTTGCCACTAAACGCACCTTATACCTTTCTATATCACAATTCACATTCCTCTTAATGGCATACACCCATTTGCACGGAATCGCTTTATGATCTTTAGGAAGGTTCACCAAGCACCACGTTTTATTCTTTTTAAGAGCATCGAATTCAACGTTCATGGCGCCAATCCATTTTCTGCTATCATCACTTGAAAGAGCTTGTTCAACAAACTGTGGTACATTTTCATCTATAGCGTTATTTAATTCATTATACTGTTTTCTTGGCCTGCCTGGTCTACCTGTTCGAATAATTCTTGGCCTACCTGGTCCTCTAGAACGTTCATTTAATAATATTTCTTCATTTTGGTGTTCATCATTAATCTCTTCATCCTCATCAGCTGTGTTGAAACAATCATCATGATCCTCGTGACTACTATTTCCATCATCATCAACTATGTGGACATTTTGAGAATCAGAAGTAAAAGTCCAGAAATCATCTGAAGAACATTTCACATCATCGCCATCGCAGTTATCAAAAATATTCTCATCGAATAATACATCACGGTGTTCAAAAACTTTGTTTTTATTGGTGTCATATAAACGATATGCTTTGGCTGTTGTGGAATATCCAACCATTATGACTTGCTTACCTTTAGCATCAAACTTAGATTTACCGGCTGACTTGTCAAGGGCAATTGCACATGATCCAAAAGTTCTGAAATGCTGAACACTTGGTTTTCTTCCTGTCCACAATTCATATGGCGTCTTACTTTGGAGTTGACGAGTGGTACACCTGTTTCTTATATAAACAGCAGTGTTCACTGCCTCTGCCCATAAACTCTTTTGGACTTTAGCGTGCATCAACATTGATCTTGCCATTTCCACCAATGTTCTGTTGGCACGTTCTGCTACTCCGTTCTGTTGTGGTGTGTGTGGAACGGTTAATTGTCGGTTGATGCCCTC
>JAKWBJ010000312.1:0-45000 GCA_023159175.1 Wohlfahrtia magnifica
CACACAATGTACTCTCATATTTCCCACGTACTGTTACAATGAGGTCATCAGCGTAATCAATTACACTGACACCCTTTTGATGCCATAACAATTAATTCCATCCCATCAAAAGATGAATTAATGATCCTGCTCCTAAGCATAAAACTGATCCAAGCTATAATTAACTTCTCTACCTCTTTTCGTTTTAACGACCTAGCGCTCTGAATATCTAAGACACAAGGAGCCACTTCCCAATCAGAGAATACCTCTTCGATTCTGGCCCGAAAAAACAAAATGGAACCCTCAGTTGGCCCCCCTTCACGTACGCCAACTGACTCGGATAAAGAGGGCCTTCCATAAAGCATCTTTTCGTTATATAGGCATCGATCTGTTTTTCCATCGCCCTTAAAAGACTAACTGTCTTCGGTATAAAAATAACAGTCACATCCCGTCACGCTTGTGACATAACCTAAACCAAAGCTGGCCTTAAAATTCACTAAGAATTCTGATAGGATTATGTCAGAGCTCTTTTGCAAGATCCGGACATATCCCTTCGCTATTTGTAGCTTTGTAAGATTTAAAGGAGCCAGTCGCCTACAAAACTCTGTCCGGAGTGAATATTCTGCTCGCAAGATTTTTGGCTCTTCTAGTGAGCCGTAAATAGGCGGGAGTATCCCGGTACTCATGTACAGGTGCAACCGTTTGAGATTCAGGAAAACATGTTCTCAACAAAAGATCCAAAGTCTCCATATCAGATCTAGTGTAGGCTTCAGTTTCAGAACATAGGGATCCAATACCGAGGGGCTATTTCAGTCGGACCAAAGCCAGCAAATCTTTAAAGGACTGACAATATTTTCTCCATTAGACCTTCTAATTTTTCAATTATACTCTGTGAAGCTAGCACTGTAACTTTGCCAGTCACCTGTGTGCTTGGGTCGCTCCTTACCATTTTCTTAATTTTGCCAGAGTGTTATTCTGCCATGGGACCCTATGATGCATGCTTACATCTAAAGAGGATTTAATAGTTGACTGAAGTTGACTTGCTGCCAGATCCAATTCCCCAATAGAATCTACAGTCAGGTAGCTAATCAACTTCCCTTGTCGTGCTCTCCATGAAAGTGGACCAGTCTACCTCCCTTGAGAACATTGGATTTACCAAATCAAATCTAATACGCATATGATCGGAAATGGATACCTCGTCTGACACACGCCAGTCGGTTAAAAGATTAGACGTGTATTTTTTACACAGTACGTGTTGCTTCCAATACTGCGTTTAAAAACGTAGGTCTGCTGCCCCTATTGGACACAAATACATTGTTGCTAACTAAGAAATTTAAAATGCACTTACCCCTAACATTGTTGTGCGTGCTGTCACGCACCGCATGGTGAGAATTTGAGTCACAACCAATGATGAATAATTATTGGCTCTACAGAACTCTATGAAGATCTGTACTTGAAACACATTCCACATCCCCTTGAAAGTAAGCCGAGGCACACATTACCCCCTAAAATCACCTGTGGCAAATCACACACTGACAGACGTTAGATTCTGAGTGATCAATTGTGTAATGGAACAGTAGGTCAGCTTGGCATTTGGTACAATAACTGCCCGTGGTCTTTCCCTAGGTGCGTAAATAAACATACACGAACTGTCTTGAAGTCCTCTGACCTTCGCAAAAAAAGCTCAGGGCTACTGTAAGCGACCTAGACTGATGTCATCGTTGGCAAACCTACGACTAAATATACCCGACGGGCTTCTGATCCTATGTAGGTTTGCCTGAAGTACTTTAATGGTGTTCATTATCAACAAGATTACTGTATAGCAGGGATGGCGATGAGCACTCATCGCCACACAGTTTCATCGCTGCTTACTAGAGATGACTCGTCATCATTTTGGTACGTACCACGGACACTTATTTCACCTACCGTTTGGTACACTGGCCCTCATTGCCAGTTTAGTTACAAGAGTAGTGACACTCATATCTTCTACTACCTCGGTATTATCTTCTTATTAGTTGATGAGAGGCAACGTTTGTTTGCTGTTTAAGACCATACTGGTTTATTATGCTCGGTTAGAAATTCACTTGCAGTATTGCCCGGCCTGGTATCCAGAGCGCACAATAATAGCGGCCAAGTAGCCCTTGATAATTCATCTTTCGGCTTATGCTGTTCCACTTTAGATTAGTGGGACCGTTTATAACGAGCGTCCATCTCCCGCATGATCGAGTTTTGACTCACAGTCAGCAGAGACATGACCCTACTGATTGCCCACTGACTACCATTTGAATTCACAACTGACCACCTGACATTCTGGTGATACTATCGGGACTTTTGCAAATGGTGACCGATCCACTCCCATTTTCTTTCCCTTATCTGCTTCAGTATGAGTTCCTCATTTTTCATGCCCAACAGTTCTTTGTTAGTTATGTTAAGCAGAATATTCTGCATATGATTCTGAGGCACCTGTTGATGAATACCTGGAGTTTTTGCGTGTTGTTATTCGATACAACTCAGATTTCACTGTCATACAGCAGAACTGATTTAACACTTGAGTTGAATATTCTGAGCTTAGTTCGTCTGTATATATGTGAACTTATCCATACTGACTACAGTCGTCCGAATGCCGCTCTCGCTTTATTGAGTTTGTTGACTACGTCTGTTTCGGCGCAGCCGTTTGTAGTCATTGTACTTCCTAAATAGCAAACGCTATCTACATACTCGACTGTTTGACCTTCCAGAAAGATGTTTTCCGTGCTAGTATTATTTATTACTGTATTAATATCTCAAGTTCAATATGGCAAGTCAATATTTCTAGGTCATCCAGTTTCATCTACATATTGCAAATCTTATGCGAGAGTTGACAAATGTCATCCGCATATTCCAAAACCTCAAATAGGCGTGAGATACTCCATATTAATGCAGCCTAAACGATTGTTATTAGCTGAGGTGAGAGTAGGAATCCTAGCTTAACATGGGTGTGTAATGGTTGACTGACGTTTCCGTTGGTAAGAACTGAAAGTTCTGCATGCTCGTACATCGCTCTAATTATTCAAATTATTTTTTGAGTCACTCCTTTTGTTCTCAGTGCTTTCCAGTAGCAGTTCGTCGGAAAGATTCAAATGCTGTCTTGAAATCGACGAACAGTATATGCAAGGGGTGTTGGTCTGATCTACGCAGCTTCTATTCGGTCTGAAGCCTGCCTATTTTTTCTATCGCTGTCCTTAACCATTTCGCTGTCCTCAGTCGATTAGTGAGATAGTTAATCGTCTGATGTAGTTTTCTCGTGTTATTCTGGGCAGCTGCTTCTTCTACTGCTGTTGCCAGTCGTTCCAAGCATTACCTTCTGTCTCTCCTTGCAGCTTTCTTCACTTGTTTTTTTTTTTTTTTTTGTAACTTTGACCGTGTGACCGAAAATGTACTTTTTAATAAATAACGAAATGCAAATAACGAAAATGCAAGTTGCAAGTTAAAATAAGGGAAAATAAAAGGACGTGAATGTGTTAATAAAGGAAGTAGGGAGACGTTAGATTATATTAATATTGGATGCCATTATGGGTATTACTATAACTCTGAACCTCAAGGAGAGGGTGTAGTTAGAGTTGTTTAAGAAGTTCGTTCGTCCAGCCCTTGGAAGTCTGACTCCGGTGGTCACATCCAAATGATATTACAAGTAAGTATTATATAAAGTTGTTCTTTCTGTGACCGCAGAGTGTTGCTCCACACTGTTATAGGTGCCTTTGGTATTACCACATACAGGCGGAGTGCAGGATGCGGGAATCGGTATGCCGTGTATGCGGTCATGTCGGTCACGAGTCCTGACAATGCCTGGAGCCCCCAGGTGCAGAAATTGTGCCATAAAGGGACTCGCCGCTCCCCATCTGATGCTACCGATGGAGTGTCGTATGCTACTGTGTGAGTTGGAACTGACTTTGCGTCAACTGAAAGCTAGCCTAGGATTAGTTCAGGAGCAGTATACTGGTGGCGGTGGTAGAGGGGGTGTACCGGAGGATATGCGCGTGATTACGGACATAAGGTCGCAATCATAGTGTATGACAGGTACCTTAACTGTACACAAATAGATATTAGCCTAACGGAAGGTTGCACGCGGGTTCGTATAGATGTTGGTGCTAGCATCTACTGTAGGCATGGCGCTCCAACGGAACCCTACTATGATAGGGTATATGGATGCGGTAGTAGTATTCCGATAATTCTCGGGCTTGATGCGAACGTATGTGGTTCAGCAAAATGGCTAGGCTCGCGAATTTCATACAAGGAGGAATGCTCAGTGAATATTTGCTCTCTAACGATTTGAGCGTGGTAAACTAGCGACATCGACATGACGGCTGCAAATGGAGCAGTAATGACTTCTTTAGACTTGAGGGGGGGAGGGTGTGTATGACGATCGGGGGATAATCGACCTATAAAATATAACGGTGAAATTCGTTACAAGTATACATATGTTCATTGAATTTTGAGATTTTTTGAGTTCCTAATGTTGTGAAATTTTAGGGAGAATGCATTTATTTAGAATATACAAAGGCAGTTCGTAAATATCTAATTATTTGTAAAGTAGATGTTTTTTTATTAGTGGAGTCGATATTTAATTATTAGTTTCGGTTCCAGTCACTGAAAATGGCTAAAAATGGAAGATCTTTGCGTTTTCGCAAAATATAACTGGCGCAACGAAGTATTCAGATGATGAGAATAAAGAATTTTATGATACCGAATACATAACAATTTAGTGACCAAAGTAATTAAATTGTAGACATCGAAAATAGTTGTAATGAAATTTATGAGTAGTAGAATGAACATGAATCAAGCGGCAATGCATACAAAAACATATCAGATATAAGTAAAAGGAGATATATACGAATTCCTTCCAGCTCTGAAGACGAAGATGGAAATTAAATAAGAAATCACGAAACGAAAATTTTTAAAGACGGAACTATTTGGGAAAAAATATAAGGGGGTGTTAGGTCTACAGCTCATGCAAAATGAAAAATCATGTCAGGGAGGATAACTAGCGCATTTGTATTACCATTATAATTATATTTTAGCACATAAGAACTTGTACAGAGTTAGAAGCTTGACGAATTTTAGGAAAAAGATGGATACTTACCAAAATATAAGGCTTTCATTTTAATATTTAATGCAATTGGGGCATACGAAGCAGAAAATTTTAGGATGGAATATTTATGGTGTACGTTACTGCCAAAACCATGAGTAGGGATGCCTACTTCCGCGATAGATGGCCCCTCACACCAGGCGCGTCCACAGGTGGCTGATATGAGAGGGGTGTATAAACATGTCGTTACAACTCGGTGTTTGGGCGGAATACTACATCATGCTTGTCACCCTGGGAACTCCAGATCCAAATCGTCTCTCCTGGGGGAGATTACTGTTACTGTATATGTACTTTATATGTAATTTGTATGAAGATCGAAACCTTTCAATCGCTGGTGGGAGGACTTGAGTCGTTTCCTTCCCGAACCAAAGTGGCTAGGGGTTAGTATCCATGAATATAAATAATGCTAATACGGAGGGCTCTCCAAAGAATAGTTATGGTGCAGGGTCTAAATAGTACAGTACCGGCGACAAGTGTTGGTGAGGTAGTAAGCCATTGTTATCATGTGATTGGGACCCAACTGCTTGCGCGACGGAAGGGAATATGGTCGATGTTGTCGGCTTAACCCGTCAATGACAACCTGCTGGCACATAGCAGATATAATGCTTAAAGAACTTTAAACAGATATTTCAATTTTTAATTTATACTTTGAAATTTTTGAACTATAATTCAGTAATTAAATTATCTTCATATATTGTATTTAACTTTAAAATGGTTTAATCTTATTACTTATATTCGAAGCTTCAACAAAGTAAGGCCACAATTGCAGCCTAATCTCAATTATTTACAAATACAAACGAGCTTGGCAATCTATTATTGGTAAATAAATGTGTTTTCAGAAAAATATATTTGCTTCTCTTATGCATTTATATACATTCACATAATCACTTACTAATCTTTTAATAATAAATTTGCTATCTTTGCAAATTTGTTTAACTCTAATCACACACTATCTTACAGAATTTTTATCCCTTAAATATTGTCTTTTACGTACACTATGCCACAAAAGTCTACGAACGACATCGAAAACTGCATTTTTTTAAATATATGTATAACCGAAACACTCCATATTTTTATTTTATTATTTTAATTTTATTAATTTTATTATTGTATTTAGTAAAAAACTTTAAAAAATTGTTTTCACAATGAAATATAGAATAAATGGAAAATTTTAAACGATTTGAATTCTTCAGTCCACAAAAGTCTGCGTACGATTACATCCAAATTATCTTTTTTATGTTTTGAATAACTGAAGCAATCTCTTTTTAATTTTACATCCTAATTTAGTCTATTAGGCATCGAGTACGCCAGTTTTTTGTCTGTTCTAAGGTGACCTTCAGCCATTCTTAAGCTAAAAGTGACTTAAGGTGTTGAACAGATGACGGATTGCTTTTTTGTGCCTGTATCATTGATATGCTCGCAGATGTTTATTAATCTTAAGTTCAGTAGATTGAAGAGGATACTCTAAGTATGATTTAATGTTATTTGGCAGCTATTACCTTGTAAACGTAGAAGAATGCTTGAAGTTCATGCCATACGTATGGGTATATCCACTATTCTAATAGAGCTTTTCGGCGTTTGGAAGAAATCCTTCCCATAAGATATAGAGGTAAAATGCGGATTCATTATACCGGCTATGAACTTTAACCTACCAATACCACATGTCGACATGGACTTTATACCATGACATCCGCAGCCGTGTTAGACAGTAGATCTTAGATTTTTTGTAGCTAAAGGATAGTTGAGCTTTAACCATACCTTACATATTGACCCCAGTGCCGTCTGGCTTGAGTAGATTGTCCAATTTGGAAGCTGAGGACCAAACCAACTCAATCACTCCGTAGGAAAGGCAAATCCCCTTCTTTCCCCACAATGGCAGGCTGTGATGACAGGGAATTCAATGATAGACGTTTCTATAGGAGGGCGATTTCTTATTTAAAGAATTTCGCCGGTACGGATATCAGTCTGCACAATGTGAGGGAGATTGCGCTAATCAAGTGCATCCTTAAGTTCGTGAGGAAGTGAGAAAGAATCTATTCTCACGTTCATAAGCGTAAACTCGTGATTGGGAAATTCGGCTTTCAGTGAAGGAGCAGGTCAATGGCTCGCCAGGAGGTAAGACTATTGCGGCCAATCCAAGCCGTCTACGTTAGACTGTGGCAAAGCCAAAGACGTAGGCATCGCCGACGTCAAAAAAGTAGTAAGGTAGTCCTCAGCCTGCCTGCCTTGGGAGTATACGCTCAGTCGAATCCTGATAAAGGGATGAAGGTTTTCTGCACGCCACCAAGTGAGCCAGGAAAGAACAGTACTTGGATTGAATCCAAACCTCAAAATATTATGGCAAAATCGTACTCCTCGGTTAATAATGTGGCGAAGTAAACACAGTCGATCGTACAAGCTGATACAAAGTCGTCAAGTTCTGCTAAGGGAACAGTGAGCAGTAAGCCAGCTTCATAAGGGAGCAGAATTGACATGTCCCGCAGCGGTAAGATAGTCGCTTATGAGTTTGACAGACCAATGATTTCACGGCAGGCTGCGCAGTAAGCGTATCTGGATCATTGCAGACCATAGTGAAAAGGGTGTGGTCGACCGACGACTCACAGCCAGTTGCTAGGAGGTCTATGGTCTTTCAGATAGTTTATACGGAAGTACGTAGAGAAGTCTAAAGGAAAGACCTGGTTAAACCCGGTAAGGCAAAGTCAAAGCCGCTCAACGATAAACCTTATATCAAGTCGAAGCTGATGAATACCGGTGATAACAATCCTACCCCGAATGGCGAATCAGTGATGATCGATGGTTGCTGGTCGAAGGTCTTTTTATAGGTATCATTATCTCTGTTTCAGGTAATAGACTGTTCGGAAGTGGGTTAAATCCTTTGTTACGAATAGAATCAAAAAGAAAAATTCTTCTGGACGGAAATTGTCCGCTTTATTGGAATATATTCTAAAGACTAAATGTAATATAACGACTATTTATATGATAAGAGGTTCTTTGTCTTAACATGGAAATTACAAACATGTTTGTTAACTCATGATGTTGATGATAAGAGGTTCCTTCTCCTGAAAATATGTTGGTTTACTTAATGATTATTTATATCTGGAGATTACAAATATGTTTGTTTACTTAATGACTATTTATGGTATCTCTGGAAATTAAAAATTTTATGTTTGTTTACTATTTATAAGATGTTCTTTGTCTTAGCAGGAATTGTTTTTTTACCTATTTTATAACACTATTGTCTGAAAAATACATTCTGGTTAATAAGTATTAACTAACGCTATCCTATTAAAGGATCTCAAGGTCAGTCACTGCCTCAACAGGGAATCCAAGGATTGTCTTGTGGTTGCGGTTGATGGCCTGGGCAGCCTTTGATACTGCTAGCGGCAGTATCTATTATTGCTGGTATCTCATCCAGGAAGGCGGTAGCAGTACGGATGCCTCCTCCAACTGCAAACATTCCTATCTTAAGAATTGTGTGGAAAATTGAACTTTGGCCTGGGATGGATTCGATTCCTCTTCCCATCGTCCACAACTCAGTAGGAGTGTCAGACAGCTAGAGTTTAGCTTCGTGCAGATAAATCTGCACTATTGCAAAGCCGCCGTCGCCATCGTCCTTATCCAAGAACCCTACATATTCATCAATAGGGTCAGCGGGTTGAATGATGTAGAGTATGACATCTTTGCTATCTCGAATGGAGATAAGGTAAGGACATGCTTTATTGGTAGGAAGTCTTAATTTAACTTTTCTTTCTAATTTTAGTACTGGTTGGATTACAATTTTGTCCTCCGTCTGCATGACTATGAGGCGGACCCAAAAACTGTCCCATTCACGACCTGCTCGAGAGGATGAGGAGCAAAGGATATGACGCCAATGCTCATTATTTACATTGAGGTAGCAGCAATACGAATGCAAGAGGTGAGTCTATTTTTAATTTTATCTTAAGTTATAATCTTTAGATTTGTAATAATAGTCATTGATTTGATCCTAATCAATCTGGATGACTCTTCTATTAGAGGCTGGAGACTATCGGAAGAATAATCCTTTTCGGATCATAGGAAGATACGAATCCTAGAAGGACTGATTGGCAGAGCCTGTGGGGGGCGATCGTCATAACTTCTATTGGAGATGTAGATAGTGTAGTGAACAGCTTGACCAGCACCTTACTGCGATGCTATGAGAGTTCCTGCCTGCTTACCTTTCGGATAAGAAGAGTCAGCCGGTTTGGAGGAATGGTGATTTGAGTGATCTTACAAAAATCACCAGGAAATCATATAATAGGACCAATAAATCGAGGCTTGAGTCTGATTGGTACGCCTATAGAGCAAACTTAAACAGATATAAGAGTGAGTTTAGAAAGGCTAAGAGGAAACCTCGGGTTGGCTTCTGTGAGTTGATAGGAATTAACGATGCTTTCAGGTTCCAGGGAATACTTTCAAGGGAACACAAGTTGGAAGTATTAAAAGGGATGACGGCACGTGGACTAATTACAGTCTTGAGACTTTTTATCTATTGGCAAAAACCAATTTTCCTGCCTATGAGGATGTCGATAACGGCTATGCTACAGAACGTCTACCGCGGCAACTTTATATTCTGGGGGATATCTTGTTTGTGTTTTACATATGTGCCGAGTGTTTGGAGGGAACTAACGGACTCATATTTCCAAATCTTGGAAACATAATCACTCGGCACCAAAGAATTCACGCTGATTAGTCTATAATCATTTCTGCTTGCGTCTTTGAAGAGGCTAGTTGACCTTGAAATAAGGGCAAGTGCAAATAACATCTCGATGAGTGGTACGTAGCAAGCCTACGTTAGAGGCAAATCTATTAAAACTGCTCTGTAAAAGTGGTAGGCATTCCTAGATAGAGAGGTGTTCTTCAACCACGTGAATTTATCTTCTATTCACAATTCTCTCTGTAGCCTGGGTCGACTTCAGTTACGTGTTTCGTTGAGTAGACGCGTTTTACGAGTGTGGAAAAATTATTAAAATCGTCAATAAAAACCTGTGTTGTGAAATTGAAGCTCTCCGGGGTAAATTTTGGGTGTCTCATATTTTGTTGCAATTTTTAGTAGGCAATTAGAGAAGTAAGGTAGATAGATACTAACGGAGTGGAGTTGCCATACTTGTGCGTCGGGTATTGGTGCTGCCCGAGTTCAAGTCGACGGTTGTATTGTAATTGGACTATTTCGATTCTATTGTTTGGATTACTGATTTGCCGATTTTCGCGTGTTGGAATCTGCTAGCAGGGAAAGTAGGCAGTGTAATAGGGTGGTTTCGCCAGCCGCCCTAATTGATGGTGATGTCGGCGTAACTGTCGCCGACATGAAGGTGGTGACGGACAGTTTCCGTTAGGTTGTGTTTGGGGAGAGCTTAAGCGTGGAGGTAATGAGGGAGTTTATTCTCGGGGCTGCGAAGTATGAGGAGCTGGTTATGAAGCTTCTTGTTGAGATGTTTGTGAAGTCGGCGTCTATGATGCCAGCTCCCGTTGTCAAACCTCCCGCTCAAGTCCTTGTAGTTGCTGCTGCTGCTCCGGCTGCTAAGGTTCAGTCTACTGTTCCAAGCCTACGGAGACGTGGTCGTTGGTTGTACGAGACAAAAGAGGCTCAACTTCCAAGAAGGTTATTATCAAAGTCGTCGAGCAGGTCAGACCCACCATTTAGCATCTATTATAGGCCTGGCGTTTCACTGGAACCTTATCTAGGGTATATGGATACGGTGCTACTCGGGGCGAGTGGTATTCCGATTTCCAGGCTAGAGTATAGGAATCCGAACCTTATACGAGGAGGAATGCTAAGTAAATGGTTGCTCTCTCAGTATTTGGACGTTTTGCCCCAGTGAATTATATACCGTCGAAGGGCCAATGGACGCCAGTGGCATTGACGTGACAGCTGCGGATGGGGCAGCGATGACTATACTTTTAACTTTGGGTACAGAATTTTTACCGATTAGAGCAAAGGTGACCATAATCTCATTTAGTTTATGCATTGTCGACAGGTCGACAAGATAGTGTAGACAGCATCCGCAGCGAACGATGCTTTGTTGGGACGAGTAAGTTATGCGAAGCCACAAAAGGGTCAAATGGTGGGCCCCTGAGGTGGAGAGAATGTGACAGCGCGTTCCGCACCTCCGGAAACGTTTTCAGAGGGGTAAGCGTGTCAATGTTGAAGATCTAGTTCAGCGTAGATCAGAATATATCTTGACAGCCTTAAAACGTACAAAAACAAAATTGTGACTGTTAAGGAGGACGAGTGGAGGAGATTTATACAGGACAATAGGGATGACCTCTGGGGTTTACCGTATCTGCAGGGGTAAGGGTCAGGTTGACATAGAATGCCTCTATGTTGGCAACACCGTGTAGTCATGGAGTGACTTTACGGACGCTCTATTAGGGGTATTCTTTACAAGGGCGGAGTCAGTCAGTTATCCTACTCCATAGGAGGAGATTACTGATCCTCCGAATTTGGAGGTCGGAAATTGAAGTCTGTGGTGCTTCTTAAGTCGCCTGATAAATTTAGTAAATCCTCGCTCTCATCCAGGCATCAGTCTCTTGCCAGGACTTGGAAAAGTACTGGAAAGAATCATGGTATACAGACTTAAGGAATGATACAGCGAGGACACTCCATGTTACCAGTTTGGCTTTAGGGAAGGCAAATGCGTAGAAGACGCTTGGATATATGTTAAGAGTTCTGTCGAACAATCATCTTCAAAGTATGTGCTTGGCCTTTTCATAGATTTGAAGCGTGCCTTCGATCATCTTTCGTTTGGTTATGTCCTATGAGGGCTATCGGAGATTAGCTGTCATGAGATGAACATTTGGCGTAGCTGTTTCGAAGATAGAAAAGCGTGTGTTATTGGATCCTGTGAAACGTTTTGGATGGAGGTTGGTCTCAGGGGTCCATCCGTGGTCCATTTATTCAGAACCTCATAATGGAAACTCTGTTGGGAAGCTCGGGCTGACATTCAAACTGTGTGCGTATGCGGATGACTTGCTCATTTTGATCGAAGACCAGTCTCGTGCAGAGCTGGAGAATGGGTGTTCAAACCATCCGTATCGCTTGTGAGTGTGGCGCGAAAGTTGGTGTTGATGTCGCAGTGGATAAGACGGTGATGATATTGCTCAAGGGCACATTGTCACACGGGTGACCTCCACTCATTAGAATTGGTGAAAACAGTATTCGCTATGTGACTCAGGTCAAGTACCTCCGAATAGTTATGGGGGAGCATCTTCCACGTTCATCTTGCTCATGTCGCGTATGGCGCATCCGTGTCGTAAAACGGTCATGTCTGTTGTTGGCCAGCGCAAGATTCTCACGTGTCAGAAAATTGCGCTCTTGGCATGCATTCCGGTGTGTCGAACAATTTCTACCGACTCTTTGTTGGTGTACCACCGCTTGACTTGGAGGTAGTACGTCGTAGTATTGCTTTCAGGATCGAGTGGTCTGCCACTTGGAACGAAGGATGCGGAAGATTTCGCCTCGGCTTAAGCTTGTGGTTTATACTAACGGCACACGGCTCTTTCAAAGCATTTTATCATCGAATCGGACTGACTGAATCTGCGGATTGCCGGTGTCTACTGACTACGTGCGCGGACTATAACGTTAGGAATTTAGATAGTATGGGTATTAGTCATACTCTTATGGTTTTGGATTTCAGTAGGGTCCTTTTTGACGTTCTTACGTACGGTAGGTTGGGCGCTTTTGCCATGGAGGTATATAGGGTTAGGACAGCACTGTTAGCCGAGGTTGTACCCGCACTGCCATCTTAGCGGGCTCCTTTCTAGCTCGGTTGGCGGTGGCGTGCTGATAGTTGATGTTTGCTGCTTGCTGTTCAAGTATGTAGCTGCCGACCATGCTATGGTGTTGTGTACTAGTCTATTCTTGACTAGTTGTCACTCAGAATTCTGCCGTGAGGGTAGCTCCGTTTATCGTTGTATTGTTGAGTGTTTTACGTTTGTTGATTTTCATTATGGCCACCAGACCAGAGTCGTTTGCGACTTACACTGGTGGGTACTAAGCCTGACCGGAACCCTTATTGAGGTACCAAGGATGTCGGGAGCTCCAGGGATTGTTGCGGTTTAGACCCAAATCGCGGGGAGAGCTTATGGCTGGTTCGATGTGGAGTTACACACATTCTTAACCGGTTTCCGTGATCAATAGATCAGTAGGAACTTAAATAGTCTCCGACACCTCACAAAGGTGGAGGTTGTGTCAAAATAATATTGCTTTGGATTGGCACTCCCTGGTGATTTTAATCATAGGTGGGGGCGTTGGTGAACGCATTATATTCACTTGTGCTTTGGCACGGTAAGGTAAAGTTTTAGGGCAGGTACTCACGTTAAACAACTGGTTCATTGTACCGCGGGTATCTCCTCACCCCTGACAAATCTGATTGATGAGACGCTAATGAGCCAGACAACTTCGCGCATTGGGATAAGTTTCATTAGAAGGTCGGTTACTAGAGGCCCACTACATGGAGAGGTTTTGCCATCACTCTTGTGCTTCTTCTGATCGGGGATATACTCGAGGAATTTGATCAGATGGACATCAAGGTGGTTGCCTATGCTGATGACGTAGTTCTACTTTTGGGTGGTAAATTTTTACCAACCTTGTTAGAACTAATGCAGAGTGCTCTAGGCAGGCTGTCACGCTGAGCGCGTTGCAGTGGTCTTGGCCTCAATTCAGCGAAGACAGAGCTTGTTCTGCTCACCAGAAAGTCGCACATTTCATGCTTTCAGTTCTGGATGGGGTGACAATTAAATTCACAATTAAAGGAAAAAAAGATCAATTTAATAATCGGCCACTTAAAAATTTCTGAGTTTGTCATCGTTGTTTTTAATTTGGTATTTTCTGGCCAGTCCTTTATTCCTGATAACAGCCTCTAGTCTCTTTGGAAGATGTTCCAGTAACCTTTTGCAATAGGAAGGATCCATCCGTTCTCATTCCTCCTTAAAAGCCATTTTTAACTCACTGATGTTAGATATCAACAGAGATTTTAATTTGTTTTCGGGATAACCCTCAAATTATCTATAACGTTGATATCAGAAGACTGTGGCGACGTTTCCATAATATGAGGACAGTTGTACAATAACCACATTAGCGTATTATTATCTTTGTGCTTCGGGTCGTTATCTTGACAAAATTTAAAATTGTCCGAAATGTCCAACTAAAATAAAATAGAACTGTAATAAAAATAAATATGTGATTTCTTATAATTAAACATATTATAGAAACGTCGCCACAGCCTCCTGATTTCAACGTTATAGAGATATCATATCATAGCATATCTCAAAAATAAATTAAAATCTCGGTAGATAACTAACATCACTGATTTAAAAATCGCTCTTAAGGAGGAATGGGAACGGATTGATCCTTCTTTTTGCAAAAGGTTAGTGGAACCTGTTCCAAAGAGGTTAGAGGCTATTCTCAAGAATAAAGGACTGGCCAGAAAATATCAAATAAAAACAACGCTGACTTAAACACAGAAATTTTGAAATGTCCGATTATTAATTTGATCTTTTTTCCTCTAATTGTGATTTTTTTGTTTGTTGCTTTTTGTATAGATTTTTTTTCCATTCAACGTAAAACGTATTTTTAATTAGCCCATAAATAAAATACATATTTTTTTTAATTTAGCGGAATTTTTTTTTTTGGTAAAAAATACAAAAAATTTAACTGTCCGGTTATTAAATTGAGCCACTTTATTCAGTTGAGGCTTTTTCTTCAGTTTCGGTTATTAAAGATGTCCACTGATTAGAATACCGCATTAACTCCAACTAAATTTGCTTCATTATAGAGATAAAGTGAGTTAAATTTGAAGTAGTTCACCTATTTTTTTTTAACCTTTTTTGGATTTTTTTTATGTAGATTTCACGATCCCTCAGATAATTTATTACCACGTTATGGTTCTATCCGTTTTTTAAAGCATTTTTCCGATAGAAATATTCTTCAAAGTGGTAAACATAAATTTTTACAATTTCCGAGGAATTTTTAGTTCTTTTTCCACCCTCTTTAATTTACTAAACTGTTGTCACTAATTTTGGCTATAACTTTATTCAGGTTTTATAAAAGTTTATTGCAGTAAAACGACCGCTTTTAATGAGTACTAAAATTAGTTCTATCCTGTTGAACCAAAAAATTATCTAAAAAGATTAAAAAAAAGTTTCCAAAACAATGATCTAGGGTTTAGTTTTTGAGTTTAATTTATTATTTAAAGTATCTGCTATTCGCTTGAAAATAAATTTTCATTTATTGTTTCTGTATTGATTCCATCCTGTTGAACCGGAGTGTAACATAATTTTCATAAGTTTATCTGTTAAATAAAACCAATTTCAAAAAAATGACTCCTTAGTACCACAATCAGACCTTAAAGTATACTACCATAAATAGTCCGTACGCATATATATGCACCATACTGTATGTTTATGTTTGAAGGTTGTAAGTTAAAATAAACATACTCGTATTAAAATCAGTTATATAAGCATTAACATTTATTTTGTATTCATAAGCACAATAATCAATTAAACGAATTGACGAGTTTTTAAATATTCTAACATTCCTTGGACATTTGCATTTACATGTTGTTGTGAACTAGGTTGAGTGTTTAACATTGCATTGGGTAAACCAACATTTCCTCCACCCAAATGTTGAGACGGTGAGTTAAAACCTGAAATTAAAATAAAGTAAACGTTAAAAAATTATTATAAATTGAGTAAAAGATGGGTCTAAAAACAGGGCTGGCCAATGAGAAAAGCGAGTTTGTGGTAGTGTTTTTGAGCACGTTTTAGTAATATTACATTAAATGAAATAAATGTTTTTAAAAATCAGATAATTTTATTTCAGATATCAAAATCTATTTAGGGAATAACTCAATGTAGATATTAAACTAATATATTAATTAACTTAAAACTATATTTATTTCGACCGAAATGAATACCAAAGGTACACAATTGGATAAAATAATGTGCAAATTACCTTTGTTATATTTCATCAGAGAAAACAATAGTCAAACTCAATATTATTGTTAAAAAATCAATTGAATGCATTAATTTCGTTTACATTTCAATATAAAAAACATAAAGACATACAAAAACAAAATAAAGAACAATTCATACCTACTTTAAGGAAAATTCACTAAAGCATTATTTACAAACGAACTTTAGCTTAAAATTCCTACTTAAAATAAATATTAAATAAAATCTAAAGTTGAACGAAATTTTTTAAATAATGGGCATGCTTTACTGATATAATAATTGGTCAGAACAATTTCAAAATGTAATAATATATTTTTTAAAGGAAAAGATAAAAGCTTCATATAACGAAGGCTTACAAAATTAAAAAGACACAAGCGGTCATTTATCCATACCAGATAAAAATTATCAACAATACCGCAAAATTTTAGTTTCAAAATGATCCTGTAGACCTTTAAGTCTTTGCAAACCATCGTAAATAGAGTTTGTTCAAAACACATGTCTAGGAACAGAGTGAATTAGATGTTAATGAAACAGTGAATGATTAGACAAGGTTCTGTGACGCATATTGTAATGTGAATGTTTTTTTTTTTGTTTCCCTATAGGATTCTTAATTTTTGTGAAAGCCTTAGAATCTTAGGCGGCTCTATATTATGGCAAACTTAATTGTCGAAGTGTACGAGAAATAAAAGAGTTTCTTTTAAGAAGTCTAAATTATTTCTAATTTTATTAAAAATTTTTTTCAGCTTCTTATTCTATGTTTTTTCACTTATTTCTACTAATTTCTATGTTAACCTATTCCATATTACTTAAAATTATTTGTTTACATTTAATTCAAATTATTCATATTACAATATTTTTGTTCAACGCATTTTTAGTGCAGTCACTTGAAATTGCATATAGTTCATTGCCTTGATTGTTTTGATTTTTGTTTATTTTTCTGGTTTAAGGTTTTTTTTTTGTGTATATATTTTTAATATGCATGTGTTTATACTACATGCACTACACCCCTACCATTTGAAGAAAAATTTTTTGAAGAAAAAAATTTTTTTAAGAAAAAAAAAAAAAAAAACATTAATGTAAAATTAGGCGGTAAAGTATTGTTAAGAAAAGAAACGCTAAGAAAAGCGAAGACCAGTATATCGGTTCTTTGAAAAAATTTTTTTTTCAAAAATTTCAAAAATTTTTTTTCTTAAAAAAATTTTTGAAGAAAAATTTTTTTGAAATTTTTTTAAAAAAAATTTTTTTTTTATTTTTCTGTTTTATTTTGGTTTTTAACAATTTCTTATTTGCCATTTCATGTGCACGTTTTAATTTAATTTTCAATTCTGTTATATAATCTTTATAATTGTAAAATTTTTCATTTAACATTTAATATTTAAAAGAAATTTGTTTTTTTAAAAATTTATTTTTTTAAATTTTTTTTTAAGAAAAAAAGGATAGATTTTTTTGAGAAAAAAAAATTTTGAAGAAAAAATGAAAGATTTTACAATTATGAAGATTACATAACAGAATTGAAAATTAAATTAAAACGTGCACATGAAATGGCAAATAAGAAATTGTTAAAAACCAAAATAAAACAGAAAAATACTAAACATAAGAATACAAATAACATTTTTAGCTTGTTGGCTTAGTTGGCATTGAAGCTAATCTTCCATATACGAATTCAAATGAAGTAAAACCTATATGTGTGTGTGGTGTTGTCTTGTACGCAAATGTATAGTATGGAA
Source organism: Wohlfahrtia magnifica (assembly GCA_023159175.1). Lineage (NCBI taxonomy): Eukaryota > Metazoa > Arthropoda > Insecta > Diptera > Sarcophagidae > Wohlfahrtia > Wohlfahrtia magnifica. Next base: position 17,803 of record JAKWBJ010000312.1, read on the forward strand.
TCCATCATTGCAATTATATTGTTCTGAGAAAGTGCGCATGTATACTGATTTAAAACCTTATGATTTCTTTCAATACTACCTAACGTTTCATGGTGGTATTCTGTAGAAGTTACATGATCAATTTTCATTAATGTACATATTACACCAAAAAGTTCATTTAAAAATTCAGTTCCTCTGTCTGTCTTTATCGTGTTAAATCTTCCATATTTTAATATAAATCTTTCTTCTAATATTTTCCCTATTTCCGATGCCTCTTTTTTTCTATTTGGAATGCGTCAATGTATTTAGTTAATTCGCATTGAGCCGTTAATATGTATCTGTATCCGTTCGATACCCTTAATGAACCTATAGTGTATAATTGTATAACTTGCATGGTCTTGTTGGTGTATTCGTAATCTGGATTAGTGCCTTGGCATATCTATTAGTCTTATTTTTCTTACAACTTTCACAATGACATATAAACTTTTTAATCATCTTAAACATATTTTTCTATATATATTTTTGTTTACGTGCTCCAGTGTGTCCCCCATATGGACTTTCATGATATTCCCGAATTATCTTTTCTTGTCTATCATTTTCCAGTATTCTTTCAGGTTGCAGAATTAATATTTCTATAAGTCTCTGTCTACTTTTATCCTTATTTTGCATGCTATTATATAGTTTCATTAGTTTCTCTTCGTGCACATATTTAAATATTTCATCATCCTTCGTTAACGTTACCGTAAATATTTGGTTATCCCGTAAAATATTAGTTAACTTCTACAAAACTGAATCCAAATTCCAGTATGCATTCTCATTACCAGATACTATTACGCGATTACTAAAAATTTAAATTTTTGGTACGCTTTTATTTACTTTATCTACAACAAAATTTAATGTTGGGTAGCTTTTAATTTGTGAAAATGAAATGCTATTCCACATATAATTCTTCTTTCTTTATTACTCTCATATTCTTCTGTTACAGTACTATCTTGATTAGGGTTGGCTGTATTAATACTTTTTTCTTTTAAATTTTGAGTCATTTTTCTAGTCATTACGTTTACAAACTTTGGCATCATCTCTTTCAAGTCATTGGAATCTATTTTAATTCTTGATAATGCATCGGCATTCGTATTTTTCGTTCCTTGTTTGTATATGATCTCGAAAACGTAATTCATGAGATCTAACCTTATTCTAGTTAGTCTTTAGGAAGAGTTTTTGTGGGTCTGTGATCAGTCACTATTTTGAACTTCCTACCGTATAAGTATGGTCTAAAATGAATAGCTAGGCGTTCTTTCTCTATTACGAGCTTGTTAATTTCATGTTTATTAAGAGAACGGCTAGCATATGAGATTGGTAGTTCGCTATTTATTTCACCTTGTGAAAGTACCGCTCCTAACGCGTAGTGTGATGCGTCAGTGGTAAGTATGAGTTCTTTTTCGAAGTCTGGGTACTGTAAAATTGGTGGGTTTGTTACCATAGATTTTAATATATCAAAGGACTTTTGACAATTTTCTGACCAAACAAATTTTTGGTTTTCTTCAATAACTCATTCAACGGTTTAGCTATTTGAGGAAAAATTTTAATAAAGCGTCTATAAAAATTACAGAAAGCTACGAATCGCTTTTATCGTCCGCATTCTTTGGAACTGGATAAGTTTCAAGAGCCTAACTTTTGTTTGCATCTGTCATTATTTCTTTATTTGTAATAAGATGTCCTAAGTAGACCACTTCCGATCTTAAGAAATTTCATTTATTTGGACTTAGTTTAAGGTTGTGTTTTTTAACCTTTAAAATAATTTTGTTAAATTATCATTGTGGTGTTGTAAAGAACATCCAAAAACAATTTATCGTTTACGTATACAAAAGCATTTGAATCTAAGCCAGTTAATGTTATTGTCAGCATTCTTTAAAAACTATTGGATGATATTTTCAGACCAAAAGGTAATCTTTTAAATTGATAGTATCCATTATTTGTAGAAAATGCTGTAAGAGGTCTGGATACTGGTTCTAATTCAATTTGGTGTAACGAGCTTGTCATATCTAATGTTGAGAAATATTTTACTCTTCCTATTTTGTCTAACACATCATCTAGCTGCGTAATGGGAATTTGTCATTGACCAATTTTTTGTTTAATTAGCGATAATCAACTAGTTCCATTTCTTTTTATCGCTTCACTTTTCTTTGGAACCAAGAGTAATGCGGAATTGTCAGGCCTAACAGACGGTTTTACCAAATCCTCTATTAATTTATGAACCTGATTTTGATTTCTTTCTGTTGTGGCTGTGGTAATCTATAATTTCTAGTGTAAACAGGTATATGGTCTGTAGTTTGTAGCTTCTGTTGGTAGAAATTATTGCTGTTAAGTAATCTCGCCCTTTATTCTCAATGGTTTTGTTTGCTTTGACGTCGAATGTATATATATTTTTTATTTTTCAATTTTTCCCCTCTAGCTTGTTGATCATAATTTTCTGTATTGAATGATTTTTTCTTTCATAAAGAATGTTATAATTTGATGAAGGTTTAATTTGCAAATCTAATTGAGATATCTTGACTTCCTCATCTGAAGCATTTACAATTTTGATGTGTTTCGTTCAACCTTTTGGAATTATTGTATTACCTACGAAAACATTTTCACTGATCTGTTTTGGGCATACAACGCTGTCTTCTTTCAATTCTAAATTTATTGCCTGTATCATCTCTGTTCTAGGTGGTATCATAAAATTATTGATGTTTGCCCTTAATGGTAAAACGTATTCAGTCTCATTTATTATGATTGCCAAAGTGTAAGTTTCGTAATCTATTTTTGCCAAATATTTAGTAAAGAAATCCCTACCCAGAATTAAATCTGTTGCTATTGGAAATTCTGTGTTCACGATCTGATATTAATGACTTACTATCTGATCAGGGGGTAATAGTTTCAATATTGAAGTACCCATTGTGTGTACTGCCTTATTTTCAATACCCGTAATTCTGCAAGCATTATGTTATTTTATTTCCTAGCTCTGTGATCTGTAATTCATTTAAACGGGCTATGAGTGATTCAATATTGTTAGCAAATTGTATTACCTAACTATTTACGTTGCTAATTCAGTGTGTATAGAGGACAGTGATTTCTTGGGCGTAAATACCTTTCTAAGGGTGTGTCTAAATGATTCTAAAGTATTTGGTGTCTCCTCCGAAACCAATCTATTTCTTACCGCTAACTTAGTAGCCAAAACGAACTTGACCAATTTGTTAACTTCTGTTAAATCTTTGAGAGTTTCGGCATAGAAGTCGATTAAACCTATGAAGTTATTGAGTTGGCTGAGATCACTATTGAACTTTTAAAATTTTATTTTCAATTTCTTTTATTTCTCCTGATAACCTTCAATTTTTACAGCAAAAAGTTTTAAGTTTTCAATATCTTCCAAAGTTTTATTAACATAACTATGTGTTTAGGTTCTATTTGGGTTCTTTTTTAAATTTCTATAAATACCTACTAGTTTATCCATTCATTATATTATACATATACGTTTTCAATTTTATTTCTGAATTTAATCGCTTTCTTCTTCATATAATCTTTATAGTACTCATGTATTTTTACTATGACCAAAATGACTATTAGTAAGAGAATTATTTGCTGCATGTGATCCTTACAATTTATCAACTTTAGTTCATTCACTCTCTCATATTATAATTCATAAGTTTAAGATAATAACAATAAATTTTCTGGCTTTAAGGAAAACTATATGGAACATAATGACTTTGATGTGTGCACCACAAATCACGAACATGATTTTTATTTCTACATGGCCGCTACGCCTGGATTTACGAGAAAATACAAACAAAAAATCATATATTCGAACATTTCATCTGCCCTGCAACCAGTTCTTCGAAACAATAATTTTCCTTTACATATACAGATGTGTAGGTATTTTTCCTACCAGAAATTTCCTTTCATTAAAAAATTTCCACTAATTCTGCAAGAAAAAATTTGTTCGCTAATTTTGGTCAAAGTTACGTACCTGCATTTAATTTTGAATGAAATCAGCAATAGCCAACCGATTTTCATGATTTACAGCTTATTTTATTCTAAATATTTTAAGCTTTAATTTAAGTGCTTAACATGTAAAACTTTAATCGCTTTCTTCTTCATATAATCTTTATAGTACTCATGTATTTTTACTATGACCAAAATGACTATTAGTAAGAGAATTATTTGCTGCATGTGATCCTGTGTAACAGTCAGAACGCCACTGATGTTACCATTAACTATGATGGCTTCTTTTGAAAACCATCTACATAAATATTATACCTTTTTTTTGATTTAGTATTTCATTTATAATATAATTTTATCATTCTTTATTCAAGTTCTTTTCGTATATATTTGTTATATTCTTGCGTATTGTCTAAGGTTATGATTTTAGAAATGTTTTTAGTAATTTGATCTGTAATGACAGTCAATTTTTAAGTTTTCTAAATTAAAACATTTTAATATTTTCATATACACATGTATGTATGTATGCATATGGGTTTTTGCTTATTCATCATAAAGTTTGATTTTAATTGTTGTTTACGTTACTATAACTTAATTAGTGGGTATGTTTGGAGTTGAATACCCATTTGTTATGTTATATTTTTGAAATTATTGGACCTTTATGAGCAGGTACGATCACATTGTGCAGGATCTGACAAAACATATTTGGGATTTTCAGGAGCGTGCGGGCAGGATCGCCATGTAATATGAAATGTTTTTTTTTTTGTTTCCCTGTAGGATTCTTAACTTTTGTGAGAGCCTTAGAATCTTAGGCGGCTCTATATTATTGCAAAGTTAATTGCCGAAGTGTACGAGAAATAAAAGAGTTTCTTTTAAGAAGTCTAAATTATTTATTTAAAATTATTTTATTTAAAATTTTGTTCAGCTTATATACTATTCTTATTCTATTTTTTCTTACTTATTTCTCCCAATTTCTATGTTACCTATTCTATTTCCCTTATTTAAAATTATTTGTTTATATTTAATTCAAATTATTCAAATTACAATATTTTTGTTCAATGCATTTTTAGTGACCTACTTCAATTAACACCAGTCACTTGAAATTGCATATAGTTCATTGTCTCTTTTATTTTGTGTTGATTTTTGTTTATTTTTCTGGTTTAAAGTTTATTTTATATTTGTTTTTATGTATGTATGTTTGTGTATGCATGTTCATACAACATGCACTACAATATATTGGCCTGCAACTTTAATGTGCAGCACCACTGACTACCATTCTCAATATAGTCGAAGATTGGTAAAATGCCATATGCTTGGTATGCTCAAAGGAGACTTCACTCTAGATTAGCTATCAGTCATTAATTTGGGCGTCGTTCTAAGGTTCTTAAATTTGGCAGGACGGAATAAAACTCTTAGCGGAGTTTCTTACATGCCACTGTGATACTTGATAGGTTTAGATAGACATAGTCTCACTGGGTGACACATTCACCATTATAGTTTCAGATCTGCTTCTGCATTAGGAAAGACACAATGGATCCCATGGGTCGCAGTGCCCTGAAATAATGCCTGATCGGTTTAGTAAAAATGATAATGATAGTAATACTCTCAGTTTGACTAAATATCTGTTGAAGAAGAAGTAAAAAAGGCAAAACAATTAAGCTGTAACCTACGTTAAAATTAAAAAACTGAAAGTGACCTAGTGAAATACTATTCAAAAAAGAAGGGAATTTATTCCCAAATTCAAAATGTATTTGTATAGTTATGCAGTTTGATTACAACAGCTAAAATTATATAGTGGTAAGATAGATCGCAGTATACACTACTGTCTCATTTAAATTTAAAAGAACATAAGGAGTTTAAAGAGCGATTGCTTGGTGACGCAGGCTAGAAACTAACGCCATATTATTTTCTCTATTATAACGATATCAAACAGATATATACATACATTTTAATGCTTTATAAATACAACATTTTTCTCAATTATTACAATATGTTAAATTATTTCCTTATTATAATTTACAGTATGCCAATCAACATTCGTAAATTTTTCCAGAAAAAATGTTTTTTAAAATCCATTTTTTTAAACAAAAATAAATAATGAAAATAATTATATTTATACGATTTTGGATCAAAAAAGTTTGTTTCTTAAAAGAAATATGCGAAAAGCGTTTTAATAAATATTTTCATTTGTAAATAAAATTTTCAGGTTGTTTGAATTTGTATTTTTCATATTTTAAATGAGTATATGTTTCGAGCATAAAAATACTCGTACTTTAGTTAAAATACTGATTTTAAATAAGAATTTCTAAAAAAGGTTTGTTAGCCTAATGTGTATTTCAACTAATTTGTATTTGAAATTAAAAATTAAGAATTTTTGTGAATATAGCCGATATATTTTAATTAAACTTTTGCAGCAAAACAACATAAATTAAAATGCTTCCTGCCAAAGGTTGGACAAAATAAAGTGCAAACGCAAAATTTTGAATGATAACTGCAGAAATATGAAGGAACTTAGCGGTTCCTACTTTATTAAATACAGATCCCTGTCTTCTACTGCATTTGAATTTCTTTTGGGAGAGATCGCACATAATGATTCCCACATGATATTAATTAAGAAGATTAATTAATTAAAATACTATCTTGAATGGTATAGCAGTCATTATTGTTTTATCTCAAAGAGAATTGATAAGCCGTATGTATCTCAAATGGTTCAGATAATATTTAACATTAACTGTCAGTAATAGGAGGGGGGCCACTATATTGATGACGCGTAGTGTATATTCATTCTGTGAGCGTCAAAATTCAAATTATCAAATTTTCAATTTCAAATAATCAAAAATATCAATCTACAAGATCTTATATAGGGTGCTTTAACAAACAGGCGCTTTAACTCCGTCAATTTCACCCGATTTAAAAAAGAGGTATAATTTTATTCATAACTAAACGTACTACTTTAGAAAATCATAAAATAGTACAGTTCCTATATGAAATAGCGTGTAAAAAAGACTCTGAACTTGGAAATTTGGTAATTTATTGAATAAAAATGTGTTTGTTTAAGAAATATACATAGATTACTTAAGACTACTTATGTAAATAGGTCTGTTCCCCTTCACTCCATCCAAATTCGCAAAGAATCTTAAAATCGGTTAATATTTAGCTAAGTTATTAGCTTAAAAGTGCTTGAAGGTACGAAAACCGTAAACCGTTTTTACCCGTAATTGAAGATTTTGAGTGTTGCAAACATTTCTAAGCCAGATTCTTGTTGTATTCGATAGCACCTATCAGAAAAATAGTATCACTTCTAAGATATTTCTACTTTATTCTTTCTTGAAATAGAAAGTATTGTAATTTTTTTTCATACTTTTATAAATGTTTTGATGCAAATTTGTTCTATTTTCTATACAATCAATAAAAAAAAACATTTAATTCATTTATTGGAAAGTTCAAAGTAAAATGGTTTAAAAATATGCAAGTGGTTCTAAATCCATAGCCACTTAGCTAACCGGTTTAAAATCACAAAAATTTTAAAAGTTTTGTGTCCAGAACACCTTTTATGTGATTTTAAATCACTTTCACAAAAAGTGATTTTTAGATCATGCCTGATAGCGTACAACGCTTATTACGTATTTTTTTTAACAAATGGTTATATTTCAGAAACTTTTTTTTAACAAATCAAAACCTATTTAGAGAAGAACTCAACGTAGATATAAAATTTATGTATTTAATAACTTTATCTTATTATAATTAAAAAAAGAATATTCTTTCGCACGAAATAAGTATAGCGTAAAAACTAATGTTAACAATATTTTTTTTAAGCGAGCTTTTAGCATAATATTTTATTGTACCAAAATTGAATATAATGACTTCATTCAATCGCCTTGGCGTAGTTTTGACTAGATTCCGTAACGTTCAGAGCGGTATATTTTGCCATTTTTTAAGAATACACATCCTCATCTCATGTAAAGTCTTAAATTGGCGGCCACTAGCATAAAGGCATTGTGACAAAATGGCCCAAATATTTTGTATGGGTTTTAAATCATAACTACAAGCCGACCGTTCAATCACATTAATGTTTTTATCCAAAAAATAACTTTTAATTGCCTTGGAATTGTGGACTACCGCGATATCCTTTTGGAAAATGGAAGAAATATGACAGAAATTTTCGTAAAACGTAATAAGTATTGTAAGCTATATATATTTCGCAGGGTGTACAAGTATACAATAACACAAAAAATAGTTTAAAAACAACAAAACCAAAACGCAACTCAAACATATTATTTAAAACAGACAATAAAACGTAGTGGTAGCTTTATAATGGTTTGGGATTGAATTTCGATAAATGGTGAAGGTCCATAAGTACGCATGCGTGAGGAATAGTACCTGTCGGTTGTGCAACAAAATCTACTAGATGTAGTAGAAAACGTGGTTTTTACTGCTGAAAAAATAATTTTCCCCCAAGGCAATTATTCAAAACACACTACACATATTGTTAAAACGCGGCTTAAAAAGACAGTAATAGTTTATGTAAAATGACCTCTACAATCTCCGTATATAAATCCGATTCAGAATTTGTGGATTCATGTCAAATCCCTACTCGCTAAGTATCCAAGTCCAGTCAAAGGAATGAACGAGCTGTAGAAGCAAACAATGGAAGTCTAGTAAGATACACCAGTGGAATAAAAAAACACATTCAGTATCCCTAATCGCATCCAGGCTAAAAAAGCAAAAGGGTACTGGAATCCTATTGACTATTGCACTTATATATATATATATATATATATATATATATTAAAAATAAAATCGACGGTGCAAAAGTGTAACGTTTGTTTTTATTTACACTTTTTGCTGCTACTAATGTCGTTGTTGTTGTATTGGCTTCAAACTAGTTTTGGAGAAAGAGGACATGTGTACCTATAATACTATACAACAAAAATCCTTGGTTCATTTAAACTTAAAAAAATACAGAGTGTTGAAATGGAAAGCATTGAATCATGTTACAGTTTTGCACGTCACTGTATGTATTTTTACATTATTTACTTATAATAACAATATGTTCCTAATAAACATTACAAAAAATTATTTATTCTTAAATAAAAAAGGTAAATTCTTGTTTAATTTCTATTTAAAACATTATTAAAAAGCTACTTTTAACAACATAGATGACAATTTGTATATAGGCACGGTAAAAATCATTTTTGCTTTATATACATATACTCACTCTCTAACTGTATTTTTAACAATAAACACCATTTTGTAAAGACTATTGTGTTAATTTTTTTCCTATGCTTCGGGCAAGATTTTTTTTTTTTTTAAGTTTAACAGGTTATCGGCCCAGATATAAAGGAAATAATTGAAAATTGGTGTAAATATGATGAGATTTTGAATATGAGTAATTGAATGATGGATGAGTTTAATTTGACTCATGGAATCTTCATGTAAAGAGTGTGTTGATACACCAAAGCTGTGGTCTTTGGTCTCGGATGGTAATAAGTCAGAGTGTGATGCTGCACTGGTAACATGGAAAGCCAAGGACGAAAAAGCAATGGCAACTATATTTTTAGGTATCACGCCAATACAAATTGGCATCTAAAGATGCGTGGAATATTCTCCGAGAAATTCATCGTTCTAAAGGACCAGTTAGCAAGGTCACGCTATTCAAACAAATATTGAATATGTGTAAGGTGGATGGTGGAAGAAGATCAACGAAGAAAATCTAAAGATAATGCGGAAAGCTCAGTGCAAGCGTTTATGGTTCGTGAGCGCAACTGTACCAAAAACCAAATTCTCAGAACAAGAATGTAAGCAACACAAATAAGAAAAACAACAACAACTTCAAAAGCATAAAGTGCTATAACTGTAAACGGAGAAGGCCATTATGCTGTTAATTGTAGAGAACAGAAATGAGAAAATATACAACTGAAAAACTCCAACAACAATGATAATAACAAAAATTCATTATTTTCAACACTAAATAACAGCGATCTATATTCTGACATATTTTGTATCGATAGCGGGGCTTCACTACATTTGTTTTGTAATCGGAATATGTTTGAGTTTGTTGGGGAAAATTTAGTGAAATCTGAGGGCATAGGCAAAATTCGTTTGACTGTTGGCAGTAACGAAGTAACATTAGTGGATGTCTTATATGTGCCAGAGAATGACGAAAGTATGGTTTTGTATACTTATGAGTGAGTAAAGTTAAAAATAACCCGATACCCAACTTAAAAAACTACAAGTAGGAGTTGCATGAAGTGTCTGTCGTAAACGCACTTATAAAGGTAGTGTTTATGGGCACGGGCATATTTATACTTGGGTATGCGCATATTTCTACTCGACTAACCTTTTGAAATCGGGGTTAAGAAAAGTTTTATATATTTGGCATTTATAACTATATACATATGTGTGATATTTTTTAAATATTTTCAACAGGGTTTATTAAAAAAATTGCTTGTCTTGTGTAAAAAAATAAAAATTGCTTGTTTTGTATAAAAAAATAAAAAATTTGATAAAATTAACATCATTAAAAATTCACATGATAAAAAAATTCTCTAATAAATATTTGTATGTTTAAACAAAATTATTTAATATTGTTTATTTCATTTGACAGTAATGATATTGCAGGAGGATATAAAAACAATGCTGCTTTATGTAAAATAGTTAAATTTGAATTCCATTTCTACATTATTTAAATTTTTAGAGCCGCGATTGCAGCTTCTTCATTATTTTGAACAAGGCAAATCATTTTTATAACGAAATATAATGTATGAAACACACTTGAAGTTTTTTGAAAATTTTTTCTTAGCAAATTTTTACTAAACCGTGAGGACGGATAATTAAAATTTAACATACTTCGCCTTTGAACATTATCCGTAAGAATTTCATAGATCTTTATGTAATTTTTAAAAATTGACCAAAATATTGTGAAATTCGAATTCCACTTTGTACGACAATTACTCTTCAAAGTTATTTTCAGCATGTGCTGCTTATTGGCCTTTTTAAAGTAAAGGGTCCGCCAAATATTTTTTTTTTTTTTGAAAATGTTATAAAAAAAACTACTGAATATTTTCTCAAATTTCTTTTTTATTTAAAAGTACAATCCTTCCGGTTAATAATGGAAAATAATTTCATTCAAATGGCTGCCTCGGCTGGCTATACAGTAGCGTACACGATCGGTCTAATTTTTAATCTTTGACGGCACCCCACAAATAATAGTCCAACGGTGAAAAATCGCAGCTCCGAGGTGACCAAACGACATCAGCTCTGCGGCTGATAATGCGATCTTCAAAAACAGGGCGCAAAACATCAAGTGTAGCTGCGGCTGTGTGGCACGAGCACCGTCCTGTTGAAACCAAATGTTGAAAAAATGTTGTAGTTGAAAAAAAAAAAAAAAACGTTAGATGGCGGACCCCATATTTGTTGAATGGTGTAAAGTTAATTTGACGGATCTCAATTTGGGAAAATGTAGGCATATGGTTTTTTCCCGTATGTGTTTAATACCGTTCGGGTTTACAATTGTTTCTTGCCCGTTGGAGACCATATGAGGCCAGGTTTGGCCTGAATAAACTTCCTGCATTAGAGCGTAGAAGGGCAGTTTTAGGTATTTCTTTTGTTTACAACCTTATTACCGGCAGTATTGATTCCTCATGCCATGGACTTTTACAGGACGAATTATGCGAATTAATTTCCTTTCCGTAGATTGTGCAGAGATTTCAACTTGTATTATGGGTTTATTGATTTCAACTGTGACGTCAGTAGTGTTAAACGGAGTTTGCTTTGTAACTTTAATTTTTAAATTTTATTATATGTCTTGTCATAATTAGAACGTGTATATTTTTGTTAGCTTTAAGATGTATATCAACTGTTGTTTATGTTTAGCTTGTGATTAAGTTCTGGAGCTGATTTTTACTATCGTTGCCATGACTTATTTGCCTGTATCGTTGCCATGACTTATTGCCTGTTCGGACTGTAGTGTGTACGTGTCTCTACGCTATGGAGACGCGCCCACCTCGGATCGAATATAACGCATTATTGAGTTACAATACATTAGAATTAACAGAGCTTCCTACAGGTCAAAACGTAGTCACTAACAAGTGGGTCTTTGCTATTAAGAAAAATGAAGGTGAGATCGAACGTTTTAAGGCCAGATTAGTTGCAAGAGGTAGTGGTCAAAAGTATAGAGTTAATTAACTGAAACATTTTTGCCTGTGCTGAGGTACGAGACCCAAATATGAGTTATACCTGCACCAAATGGACGCCTCATCAGCCTACCTAAACAGCGAGTTTAACAATGGAATCTATATGACTCAACCACAAGGCTTTGAAGTCTCAAATAATCCCAATCTGGTCCTCAAATTAAAAAAGGCGCATTATGGCCTTAAGCAAATAGGACGACAGTGGAACTTAAAATTTAATAATATATTAAAGAGAATTGGTTCCCAATCATGCGATAGTGAAACTTGTGTATATATGTCGACGACTTGTTGATTGCTTGTTCTAAAATGGAGGAGATCGAAAGTTCGATTGTCAAAGAAATTAAGATGGTGGATAAAAGTCCTGTGAAATATTTCTTAAGTCTAGAAGTAAACCGAGTTGTTGATAAAGGTGAGTTAATTAGCCAAAAATCTCAAATTAGGCGACTATTAAAAGAACATAATATGACAATGTGCAGAAGTAAAGCAACACCTCTAGCCCTAAACATTATGTAAAATGTGACGTAGAGAATTGTAAAAAGGTAGACAATACCTAGTACCCACCTCTTATCGGATAGCTGATGTATATTGCTATTAATACACGGCCCGACATATTCATTCTGTGAGTATGCTTTCTCAAAAAAACAAAGATCCTCATATAGAACACCCATTAGCTGCAAAGAGAATATTAACATATTTATATACAACATTGGACCATTAAACTGGAATTGTTATGCAGATGCTGACTGGGGAAGCGATGCCAGAGACCACAAATCCTATACTGGCTATGCATTTTTATGGGCTGGAGCAGTTTTTTCTTTTGAGTCCAAGAAACAAGCAACAGTTGCACTCAACAGCACAGAAGCTGAGTACATGTCATAATCGTCGTCGTTCAAAGAAGCCGTTTTCTTAAGAAAACTATTAAAAGAGATGCAAGTACAATGTCTAAAAGCCATCGTTATTAACGCCGACAACATAAGTGCCATAAACCTGGTAAAGAATCCAGTTTATCACCAAAGGAGTAAACACATTGATATCAGATATCATTTTGTGAGAGAATGTATTCCGAAGAGGTAAAATCGAATTAAAGTATTGTTGCAGTTACGAGAATGTTGCTGATATTTTTACGAAAAATCTAGGCAAACCCAACCATAACAAATTTGTAAAGATGGTTGGATAACAGTAAATTTCAATTTTATGAGTTGCAGAAAGCGTTCATTGAGGAGGAGTGTTGAGATGGTAACTCTGAAGTTACAATGCAACCTTTCCTGTTTACACATTTATCGATATTTTTTAAAGACTTTTCTGTAAATTTTTTTTTTTGGCTTCGGGCAAGAAATATGTTTTTTCAAAATTTAACAAAAAATAAATTCGTTTTCATTTACATGGGTTAATTTAATAACTTTTTCTAAAAAGAAAAATTATTCCACTAAACTAACATTTTTTTAAAGTATTTTGTTTATTTACAAGGGACTGATTATAAAAATGTTTACTAAAAATGGAAATAATCTCTGTACAAAAAGCAACAACAAAAAATTCATAATTAGATAAAAAAAGATCTAATTAATAATTGGACACTTAAAAATTTGGAAGTTTAAGCCAGAGTTATTTTCATTTAGTAAATTGCGGCCAGTCCTTTATTCTTGAGAATAGCCTTGAGCCCCTTTGAAATATATTACACTATCTTTTTGCAATAGGAAGGATCAATTCATTCCCATTCCTTTTTAAAAGTGATTTTTAATTCAGTGATGTTAGATATCGACCGAGATCTTAATAATATTTCCAGATATGCTCACAAATTCTCTATAACGTTTCCATAACATGGGGCAGTTATACAATAACCACATTAGCGTTTTATAAGCTTTGTTTTTCGGGTCGTTATTATGATAAAATTTAAAATTGTTTGAAATGCTCAACTTTTGTACACAAGTTGTCAAATTTTCTTTTAAAATGGTTATATTTTTATACTGGTCCATTATTCCATCAATAAAAACCAGCTGACCGATTATTAATTTGATCTTTTTATTTCTCTAATTATGAACCTTTTGTTGTTGCCTTTTGTATAGAGATTTTTTTCCATTCCTTGTAAACATTTTTATAATCTGTCCCATGTAAATAAATAAAATACATAACAATATTTTTGTAGTTTCGTGGATTTTTTTTTTTTTTTTTTTTTTGTAAAAAAACATATTTTTTCAGATCTCCGGTTATTAAATTGAGCTACTGTATTTCATAAATAATTCAAAATATGTCAAAATATTTACGTTTTGGCGAAATGAAAAATCTGTCCCTACGCTTCTATTTTAGTATCATACATTAGGAATTTTACCCTATTTTTGCCAACAGTGTCACAGCAAAAACAATAACAAAAGTTCTGTTTAAGAAAAAGCAACTTTTTAACTTTCAAATTTATATGTAAAAATCTTACCGGTTTGTTGCTGTTGTTGAGCCAATTGTTGTAAAAACATTTCTTGTTGCTGAGGCTGTAACTGTGGTGTTATTTGCGTTTGTGGTGGAAAAGAAAATTGCCTAAATGAAAGAATTGCTGGATCCATTGCTGTCCAATCATTACCAGTATAACCTGAAAATATAAATTAAAATTATCTATTTGTTCAAGCAGTTTTTGCATTTAACAATATTTAGAGTTTAAGGGAATATTTGTTAAAAAGTTTTAATTACCTTTCTGATTACTACTGCTAGAAATTTGATTTGAATTAACTTGACGGATTTGTTGTTCTGTAATATGTTGCTGAAAGTTTCCTAAATGTGTATTCCATGCATTACTTGGAATTTGTAATTGTTGCTGTTGGTGCTGCATGTGCTGACTTGATGGCACAGTGTAATTATTAGATAAATTCATAAATGGCATAATTTTACTATTATTTTGCAATCTAGGAACAACTCCATAACTACTAAAGTTATTTACATGGTTAAAACCAGGAGGAGGCATTCGTGCACGTTGCATATAATCTATAATATGTTGTTGCTGCGGTTGTTGTAAGTTGCTAGCTTTATTATGTGGCATTAATTTTGAAGAACTCGTCGATCCAGTATTTTGCTGCTCTTCTTCGTTTTCAATTAGTTCTGCTAATGCTTTCTGAGTTTCAATAAAAGGATCAAAACCTAAGAAACCAAAATAATATAAAATACTTACATTTAGTAATAAGCGTGTGTATAAATGTTCATAAATAAATTCAAGGCTAATTCAATGTCGGTTCGACAGACTGTTTTATTAATGCAAAGTTCAGCAAATGTCAAAAGTTTAGGTTGTATTACACCCTAATCTTTTTTTTTTTTTTTTTTTTTTTTTTTTTTTTTTTTTTTTACAAAAATTTGAAATAATACAGTTTGTTATTTGTGTAAGATTATAGGAGTAATACCATGCATCTTACACAAATTCATTTCAATGCGTGTTATTTGTGTGAGATTAAAGACGTACCACCATACATTTGTTTTGTTCCTTAACTTGTGAGCACGAATTTGATACTGCAAACAAATTTTAACAACTTGAAATTCGTGCTCACGAGTCGAGCAAAAAATATTTTGAGCAGAAAATATGATTCGAACTCACGAATCAAAAGATAAAACTCACGAGCACGAGTCATAAAAGAGCGAACCAAAGAAAACTCTGCTCACTAGCTGAGTTTTTACGTACTAAGCAGTGACGAAGATACCGATGAAGCACAAAGTGATAGCGAATAAATACATAATAATGTATCCTTAAATTTATAAATGTATGCTGTAACCTTCGAAATATCTATGATTATTTGCGTTAGCTTAATTAAATTTAATATGACGTTTTTTATTTTATTTTATTTTATTTTTTTCTTTATATTTTTCAATAAAAACGAAAGTTTTTTTTGATTGATTCATAATACCAAGAACACGACCTTTCCAAATTTAATTTGAAAAGGAAAAAAATTAATTTGAAATGAAAAAGTTTAATTTGAAGTGGAAATGATTTAATTCAAAGTGAAAAAAAAATGTAATTTGTGTTGGAAAAAGTTTAATTTTGTTCCAAATAAAATCGAGTTGTGTTAAAAAAACTGCGTTTGACTTGTAAAAAATGAAATTTGTATTGAAAAATCGTGAATTAAAGAGTAAAAACCTATATTAAACAAACCATTGAGAAAAATTTTTGACAAGCGCCACCAAAATTGCAGATGAACTCGAAGGATATCAAAATACAAAAGGTTCAGGCAATAGTGTTCAAAGATGCTTAACTGATCAGGGATTAATGTCATGTACGATAAGGAAAAACTCATTAATAAACAGACGCAAACTTACAAAAACCTATTTTATTTATACCAAGGATTTCTGGAATAAAGTTATTTTCACATGAATCGAAATATAACATATTTGATTCTGATGAACGTTTAAAAGTGTGGAGTAGACAAAGGGAGGCAGCATTAAGTCCCAAAAATTCGTCGCAGGCAGTTAAACATGGAGAGGGTGTCATGGTATGAGACTGTGACTTCGGCGGATGTTGAAAATTTGTTAACTGTTGAAAATACAGTGAACCAATATGTTTATTTGAATATATTGAAAAGAAATTGCTTTAAAACTGAGTTTAGATGGTGGTTACTATTTCCAGCAGAATAACGACCATGGTGGCGGTAATACTATTGTTTATTGGTAATTTTTCTACCATGGTGTTGGGCCACTATATCGTCTACAGAAACTTATGAACACAATAGATTATGTTGAAATCCTTCGAACTTGTATGCTACCATCGCTCGAAAAGAATAAGTCACTTCAATTGGTGTTTTACTGGAAAGTGCCCTAAGAAAGGGTTCGAAGATAACAATATCACTATATTAGACTGGCCCCCACAGTCTTCCGATGCGATATGCAATTTATGGAATGCAGTAGAAATAGCAACCAGATGAAAGTGTTCCACAAATTATTATGAGCTTTGGTAATAATATTCTGGCTGTGTGGTATGATATATCGGCTTCAGTAAGGCAAAATTTTGTCGACTCTATCTAATTCTGAAGTTTACCTAGCATTTTATATATGAATCCGCTTAAGAGAAATTAAGTTCTTTAATTTTTATTTAATTGAAATATTATACTTCGTTTGTTTTTAAATGTTTTCCTATTACTCTTTTACTTTGATATTAAAAAAAATTAAAGCAATCAGAAAAATATGTTGCTGTGTACCTAGTTACGTGGACAACTGATGTGTAATTATGATGTCGGCTGCGTGCCGCAATTCACAATTATGCCGCTATTAGTGGCAAAACTGTTGACTACAGAAGAGTTATAATTTCAAGACACTTGGCCACTATCCCTGAATTCCTGCAGAAATCTAAATTTCGGCTATTATTTCAAAGCCCATAATAAAGCAATTGGTTACTCTCTCCTTAATTATGTTGCTTCAATGTGAACCTCGTGACTTTAAACGGCGAGATTTACAGACTATTCAAAATAATTACTCAGAATCGCCAACGGATGTATTAAAATGATGAACACAGACCATCTTCATGAGGAGACAATTCTTATCATCATACCAACCTTATCATCCACATATGTGACCGCCATTCTCTTCAGATGCGCTTTTAGCTTACAGTGGCCTGTAGCAGTTCTCCTAACGGAGTTTCAAGTCCGGCCTGCCATACTTGAGAACCCCAGAGCGACGCCCAAATTGCGGACTGATCGCTGTTCTAGAGGCGAAGTCCTCTTTGAGCATTCCAGAGCTCTAAGCATCAGGCAATAATCAAATCCTTGATCAGATTGAGGATGGTAGCAAGTGATGCTGCACAGTAAGGTTCCGGACCAATTTCAGGTATCACGGAACCTTTTAAAGTCAATACCATCTATCCCACAGTGTTCACGTACTCAAAACAACTGGACCTTATTTCTAAACGAAAGCCTTTCCAACGTATCGCAGCAATACTTAACCAGACTAGATGTCATACTATTCGACCGAAGTGCCATTAAGACAGATTGGCTGTCAGATAATATATTAATGGTTTTACCCTTGAGCCCACTGTCCAGGTTGATCTGCAGTGAAATCGGCAAGTCTAGGTTGGGTCCATGAACACCACTACCGATACAGCCATTCATATTAGAGCCATCGGTATACCAGTTTGGATCAAACTCACTCCAAACTAAGCCTCAATTAGGCCAACGTTCACGATCCGGGAATTCAACCCTGAATTTCCTGCCAAAACACAGATCCAAAGACAACATCCAGGGCCGAAGATCGTTATCGACTAATCCACGTAAAATGGACAGACTACTTAACGCATTTCAGGATCTCTTGGCGTAAACTTCGGCACCAAACATACTGCTATCATTATCACATATGTAGATGTGAGGCGTTATCAAGCCAAACAAGGCTTCTAACGCCGCTGTCGGACATGTTGTCATTGCCCCAGTTATACCGAGCCAGGCGAGTCTCTGTACCCTGTAATTATTCATGGCGGTAGCTTCCATAGCCTTTTTTCACCAAGCTAACGTCACATAAGTGGTAATGAGCCGAATAATAGCAGTATATATGCACAGTGTCATTCTCGGCGAAAGACCCCATGTCTTACCGTAAGAGGAGCGACTTGCCCAGAGGGCCCTTATTGCCTTACTCCAGACGTCACCAAAAATGCGCATTCCAACTAAGCCGCTTATCCAGAATGACATCTAGATACTTAACCTCCGTATAAAAGTTGAAATACTTATAAAAGAATTATAGTCACATAACTTGTATCTTCTTGTAAAAGCGTTAGAAGTTCAATTTAAACTTATACAATATTGAATAATCATTAATTAAAAAATAACCCAGTAATAAGGAATTAAAGAATAGCACCAACCCGGTCGAAAAGGCAAACTTTTTGGGTGAATTATTTGCAAGTAATTCTTGCTTGCCGGAGAGCCTTCAATCACTGCCCGCACTTGAAAGCGTATCAGTCACTATGGCTAATATATACTTTCGAGCCCGTGCTGTAAAAATGATACTTGCAAATCTCAACGTCAACAAGTCTTCTGGGCCGGACAGCATATCAGCATTAGTCCTGAAGCAGTGCTCTTCGTCGTTTGTGCGTCCATTAGCCAACTTTTTCAGTACATCCTACCGCTCCGGTAATTTTCCATCCTGCTGGAAGGTTGCAATATAACGCCAATTCCTAAACAGGGTGAGGCTAACAACACTAAAAACTACCGCCAATTAGCAGTCCGTTCGGCACTCTCCAAGGTTATGGAGAGTATGGTTCATCATCACCTTGCGAAATATTTGGAGCCCAACAATTTGCTAAGCGATCGTCAATACGGCTTTCGTAAAGGACGTTCAACTGGCGACCGCTGGTGGTACTCTTTGAGTTTGGTGAGAGCAAATTTGTGGCTCTGGATATTTCTAATAATAATAATAATAATAATAATAATAATAATAATAATAATAATAATAATAATAATAATAATAATAATAACAATAACAATAACAATAATAATAATAATAATAATAATAATAATAATAATAATAATAATAATAATAATAATAATAATAATAATAATAATAATAATAATAATAATAATAATAATAATAATAATAATAATAATAATAATAATAATAATAATAATAATAATAATAATAATAATAATAATAATAATAATAATAATAATAATAATAATAATAATAATAATAATAATAATAATAATAATAATAATAATAATAATAATAATAATAATAATAATAATAATAATAATAATAATAATAATAATAATAATAATAATAATAATAATAATAATAATAATAATAATAATAATAATAATAATAATAATAATAATAATAATAATAATAATAATAATAATAATAATAATAATAATAATAATAATAATAATAATAATAATAATAATAATAATAATAATAATAATAATAATAATAATAATAATAATAATAATAATAATAATAATAATAATAATAATAATAATAATAATAATAATAATAATAATAATAATAATAATAATAATAATAATAATAATAATAATAATAATAATAATAATAATAATAATAATAATAATAATAATAATAATAATAATAATAATAATAATAATAATAATAATAATAATAATAATAATAATAATAATAATAATAATAATAATAATAATAATAATAATAATAATAATAATAATAATAATAATAATAATAATAATAATAATAATAATAATAATAATAATAATAATAATAATAATAATAATAATAATAATAATAATAATAATAATAATAATAATAATAATAATAATAATAATAATAATAATAATAATAATAATAATAATAATAATAATAATAATAATAATAATAATAATAATAATAATAATAATAATAATAATAATAATAATAATAATAATAATAATAATAATAATAATAATAATAATAATAATAATAATAATAATAATAATAATAATAATAATAATAATAATAATAATAATAATAATAATAATAATAATAATAATAATAATAATAATAATAATAATAATAATAATAATAATAATAATAATAATAATAATAATAATAATAATAATAATAATAATAATAATAATAATAATAATAATAATAATAATAATAATAATAATAATAATAATAATAATAATAATAATAATAATAATAATAATAATAATAATAATAATAATAATAATAATAATAATAATAATAATAATAATAATAATAATAATAATAATAATAATAATAATAATAATAATAATAATAATAATAATAATAATAATAATAATAATAATAATAATAATAATAATAATAATAATAATAATAATAATAATAATAATAATAATAATAATAATAATAATAATAATAATAATAATAATAATAATAATAATAATAATAATAATAATAATAATAATAATAATAATAATAATAATAATAATAATAATAATAATAATAATAATAATAATAATAATAATAATAATAATAATAATAATAATAATAATAATAATAATAATAATAATAATAATAATAATAATAATAATAATAATAATAATAATAATAATAATAATAATAATAATAATAATAATAATAATAATAATAATAATAATAATAATAATAATAATAATAATAATAATAATAATAATAATAATAATAATAATAATAATAATAATAATAATAATAATAATAATAATAATAATAATAATAATAATAATAATAATAATAATAATAATAATAATAATAATAATAATAATAATAATAATAATAATAATAATAATAATAATAATAATAATAATAATAATAATAATAATAATAATAATAATAATAATAATAATAATAATAATAATAATAATAATAATAATGAATATCAGTCCCCAATGCCCGTTCCTCATCTGTAACCGGGGTCAGAACTCTCCGCCTCGCCTCCTCAACAGTTACTTCCCTACAACCAGAGAAGTGGGTCAGGAGAATACAAATTGAACTCAGAGCCAGATTCAGCGCATGAACCGTCCTCCCTTCGAATGTTACCAAACACAGCATTGCCCTTGGATAACACTCTTCGGAACCTGGACAGCACATTGACAGTCAATGGACTCGCAGAAGTTCGTCCATGAATCCCTCTTAACCCCTTTGATATTCCCCTTGTACCTATTGAAACAGATTTTATATCTATCCCAATCCTCAGCCGAACGTGCGCCCCTGGCCCTATTGAACAGTCTTCTGACCTCCGAGCGCAAAGACCCAGCTCCGCTGTCCACCAACAAGGTTGAACCCATGAGGCGCTAGTTTCAATACTTACTGTCTTCGGTGTGGGTAGTCACTTCTCTCGACCAAGTAGTCGAAGTTGTAGTTACTTCAAGCTTCTCAGGTTATAGATGGGATGTCATCCTATGAATTCAGGATAAATTCAGGGGTATCGCAAGGTTCTCCATCTGACTTCAATATTAACAAGACCTATATCGGACCCAAAATTGAATACAACTCTTATGTATCTATTTTAGGGCTTCTCGACAGCGCACAGGAGAGGGCAAAGGTGCTTATTAATGATGGTATGGTAGTCAACTCTATCGATTCCTTATAGCATTATCGTAATGGGGCTTGTCGTAATCGGGGCTATAATGGAATGTGTTCTAACGAAATAAAGGAATTGATTTGGCATCATATATTTTCACGCAGTACCAGTTTTTTTCGAAGAGCACATCCCTTTCTAGTTGATTGTCAAAAGAATCGCACAACGTATTATAGAGAGAATTCGTTTTTTAGCCTCACCGTTCGTTTGTTGAACGATCTTTCCGAGAAAGGTTTTCCTGTCATTCACAATATGGATAAGTTCAAATCAAACGTCCATAAGCACTACTCCCTCCATCCTCCTTCCCATAACCTATTTTCCTAGTACCAGCACAATTCGCTGCATGAGTAGGGGTCATCCCCTGAGTGCTGCCCTTAAGTTTGAAGTTTAAGTAATAATAAGTAAAGGCGCTAAGCAAACGAAATCAAAAACAGGATATCTTTATTTGAAAATTTAGCATTTTATTAACCATTCCATTAAGTTACAAACAAATGATTCGATAAAACTAACCATGAATAATGAAATAGGTGAAACTATGTGTACTACAGACTTAGGCCACGAAATTAGCGCACTAAACACGGAATTTGATATATTAGTAAGCTTAAACTTATTAACACTATGACTGGCGTATGCGATTATAACAAAACTAATAAAGATCTAACTAAATTTGTACTTACCTAAATCATCATCACCAGTTGATGAATGCATATATTGATTTTGTTGAGGCGGTGATGGTCCAATTTGTTGACTTTGTTGCAGGGTTTGATGACAAAGCTTAACGATTTTTTAAAATAAGAACAAGTTACAGGCATTTCCTAGAATACTTACCATTTGGTCGATCTTTCCGAAAACGTTTTGTTTGTGATGTTGTTGTGATGACATGGAACCTAAAAAAAATTATAATACATAGCAACTTATGAAATAAAGATGTAAACTAATTATTAAAGTAAAAATTAGCACGTATTAAACTATAAACTATAATTTTGAGCAAATACAACATGTGTTCAATTGGTACAAAATGATCTATTGTCATATAAAATAGTTAAATACATAGAAAACATTCGTTCGCCCAATTAGTAGTGGTGAAGTAAAAACGTGTCAGCTGTCTTCAAATGTGTGTGTGTAAACAAAAACGTAAATTAATTCATGCTGTTGCGCCAACAATATTAATTTTTAATTTAGTATCCATTTTATTTATGTTTATTATTATTTAATAAATATAATTTAAAACGCACACTTTTAATTTTTATTTCATTTAAGTGAAAAATTCTTTCACACTTTTATGTCAACACAAATTCTTTGTTTACAATTTTATGTCAGCTGATGTTGTGTGTGAAGTAAAAATGTAGAAAAATTCTGTTGAAAAGAGAAACACGACGTCTACGTCCAATTTTGGAGCACTGGTATGGGTATTTTTGTTGATAGTTTGCTATAACCAAGTTTGTATGACTATGAACAAATTTTGATTTGTATTTATAGATTTACCCTCAATCGATGTCTGCTTACTTCGTGGTGCTATATTAAATTATCTTACAAAATGTGAACTTTAGTAGAATAACAAACTCTAACGACACAAATTAAAAGTTTAATAAAGTTTACCGTGGTTCAAATGGCGATTTTCCCATGTTTTACATAAGTTTTCCATTATTACTTTTACACTAAAATTGGAGTGTTTTTATTTGTCTTATTTTTTATTTTTTTTATTTCAAATTTATAGTTTTTTTTTTTTTTATTAAAGATGTACGAGGGCGGATTGAAGTTACTTAGCGCTAGATGGCAGCACAAACACAAAAATTTTTTCTTTATTAGAAATTACGATCTGTCAAACGTCAGCTGTTAAAATTTTAGCCAAATTCATCGATTAGTTTATTTGTTGTAGTCGTTTGAAGTAAGCAACTTTTGTGTTTCTTGGAAAAACTTTCAGCCGTTGTATATAAAGTTATAAGATTGCTTAGGACGATCACAATGGACCATTTGGTCTCAGAGTGTTTTGCTATCACTGGTCTTAGGTCAGTAGATGCTCGTCCTCAAATCAAACCAAACCACATAAAGTTCGACTGATCAGGTAGCAAATATTCATATTTATACAATAACAATAGGTTTTGGAGGTCAGCAAATATCAATATTTGTTCTCTAATTTATCGTACGCGCCCGAATATTTATTGAAACAACATGCTTCATTTTGAGCCTTGCTGCGAACCACGAAGAAATTGCTATTATGTCAAATTTTGATAACAAATTATCGCTGTTGTAAAGGGTGTACCACCCAAAACGCACGATGTTAATTGTAAATAAAACAAAAAGTTTTCAGAGAATTATCTTAATATTTTTATTATGATAGAAGGATCTATGACAATTATGTGTGAAACAATTTATAGGTCGGTCGATATTTTCAATGGCCCATATTCATAGTCCCTCACTTAAGTCGACTCTTGCTAGAGTGTCTTTAACTTAAAACGTTTAACTATCTTTTTCATATTCATAGTTGAAAATTAAGTATACTTTAAGTTGAACTGGCTTTAAATGGCTGTCAATACAATTTGCTTAATGTTAATATAGAATTTTTTATAAAATCTTTAAAAGTGGAAACTGTGAACAAGTGGCTTTTATTTTTTTTATTTTTTAAACCTACAATGACAAGCAGGGGTTTTTTGATCCATTTGTATACCTGACTGCAAATATTTTTTATCAATGATCTAAAAGTTGACTTTTGTTCACTTAAAGAGTACTTTGTTTTGGACTATGAATATGGGCCAATGACTTTAAGACATAATTGAGGTTCAATGTCGTTAATGTGCCAAATTATCTCATCCTTTAGATCTTGAATTGTTCTTGTCCTTATAAATATCCCCAAAGAAAGAAGTCCAACGCTGTCAAATCACATGATCGTGGCGGCCAAATAACATCACCACGAAATGAGATAACACGGTCATTAAATTTCTCGCGCAAAAGAACAATTTTTTCGTTGGTTATGTGGCAAGTGGCACAATCTTGTTGGAACCTCTCATATCGTCCAGGCCCATATCCTCAATTTTTGGCCACAAAAAGTTCGTTATCATCTCGCGATAGCGAACACCATTCTTGGTAACTGCTTGACCGATCCAATTTTCGAAGAAGTACGATGATGCTCAATTATTCTGACAAAAAAAAATAAAAAATCACGACGTGCACGAAATGCATTTAGATTTAAGCACCCATTTTCGTAAGACTTCAACAATTTTAACGCGCTGCTCTGTTGTGCACCTCTTCAGGATTTAATTTGTCAAACATTGAAACAAAGAAATGCCAAATTGATTTGGGCAATAGACTTGTTGTTAAGGTGTGACTCGCAATTAACATAGTGCATTATGGTTGGACCACCTTATATCTAAACTAGCTGTCAAAACAAATTTAAGATTCGTGTCAAATAAAATAACTTAACAACTTTTTTAAAATGCCAAAAAGTATACAATCCTACGTATAAAAATAAAAGCAAATTAGAACATATTTTGATATGTATGTTAGAATACCTCTTGTATTCTTGCATAAAAGTATGTACATAAATATAATAGTTTTAATTTTTACCAACTTTTTATCTTTTTTAAAACAAAATCACACACGAAAAAAAAAAATTTGTGCCAAATACATGCTCGGTGTTTGAAAGTAACAATTTGTTTTTTTTCTTAAACTTTAAGTAATTTTTAATTGAATTGCAATTTTATGTATTACGATTATTATAATATTTTTTATTTATTTTTATTTATTTATTTTTATTATTTTATTTATAATAGCTACTTTTTGAGTTTGAGATTAAACTTAAGTTTAAGATTTAGTTAACAAATCTTAAGATTATGTTAATCCAGGATTAATTGAATTTTATGTTCTTGGGTGATAGATTAAATACTGCAATACTGCCATACTGAACAACAAAAGTGGCAATATTTTTTATGCAAATGTTATACGTTTTCAGAACAATTAGCTTTTGGATAACCGAAACCTTTGCATAAATTCTGTGTCGTTATGCAAATTAAAATGATTTGGAAGTGTTTTAATTGTTCTTGGCTTTCTTTTTATTGTTTAATTGATGTTTGAAAATACTTCGAGACCACTTAAATCT
Organism: Wohlfahrtia magnifica; assembly: GCA_023159175.1. Taxonomy (NCBI): domain Eukaryota; kingdom Metazoa; phylum Arthropoda; class Insecta; order Diptera; family Sarcophagidae; genus Wohlfahrtia; species Wohlfahrtia magnifica. The sequence goes on from JAKWBJ010000312.1 coordinate 44,042, forward strand.
TCATCACCATTTGAAATATTTAAATTTTTTGTTCGCTTTTCCCTTTTTATCTCATTTTTTATTTAAATAAATGCATACACAATACTTTTACCAATTGTTTATAAAACAGATGTATATTTCGACAATTCTGCATTAAAATTAATCCACTAACATAGGCCGTTTAAACTAACAATTACAATTATATCATTATGTCAACTCAAAAAATGAAATCAAAGATTAAAGTTAATTTATTACCTCATCTTAGACTCAAAAAGTGGCTTAAATGGATTAATACGAGTAGAGTCAACTACAAATGTTTATCTTAAGCTGAAACTAAGCTGAAACTAATAGAATTCCAGGCAGCAGTCTTATGTCAGCGTTACACACTTTAAAAACAGCCTAGCTACTCTTTCGCAAAGAACAAACACCACTGTCCAATCTGCTGACGTACGGCTTCCTAAGATTAATATTTGACAGTAATTATTCTGATTTTAGATAATTTTTTTGATTTATTTAATATCTCTGTACATAATAGCTATTCGTTAACTTCCTTTCAGAAGCTTTAATATTTGAAAGGTTTTTAAGAGATGAGCCCGCCATGCTTATTAGACATCTTACTGATGCTGAAGCAATAAAGAAAGGAAACTCATTTCGATCTAGTGTTATGAAAGGGTCCTGCTCACCCTGTAATCAGCATCATCATTTAGCTTATTGCCCATCGTTTAGTAGAATGACGGTGTGTTAAAGAATATCGATTGTTTTAATTGTTTAAAATCCGGACATTCATTATAAAACTGTTCACTAAAAAAAGCCCAAAAAAGGTCCACCTGTAAAGGCCGTCCGTCTGCTACCATTGTCAAAAGTGCTATAACCGATATTCCTAAAGATATCAAAGATGTTGGTGAATCACCTTAAAACGCCAAAACTGTCACAGAAACTAATAATTTGGCGTCTATTAATCTTTCTGCGCCATTAGAAAT